>PVKA01015391.1:0-50139 GCA_004027165.1 Ctenomys sociabilis | reverse complement strand
TAAATAAACCTTTCCTTCCTTCATTTTGAGCGTCGAGTATTTGCCCCAGAAACAACAGAAGAGTAAGACCATGATACAACACTTGGCTGGCAAGCACAAGGTCTTAAGTTTGATTCCCAGTACCCATACACACACACACACACACACACACACAAATTAAGCTTTATCCAAGCTACAGCTTTTGTTTAGATGTCTCCCCATAGCCTTATGCGGCCACAGATGGAGCATTTTCAGAAGTGGCTGGATCTAGTGTGTGTAATGCTGGAACTGACTCAAGGTGCCATGCTAGGATCAACAGTGTTAAGTATAAGGGGGTGGGTGCTACCTACCCTAAATAACTTGGATATGATATAAGAGCCAGAAAGAGATGTGGTTGTCCATTGTTGCTTTGCCATCTTCCCATTATGAACCATTTCTCCTCTACAGTACCTCCTTGCCATGCTCCCTGCCTTAGAGCTAGCTAATTGGACTGAAACTTCTACAAACTATGAGCTAACTAAACCTTTCCCTTTAACTTCAAGTGTCGAGTACTTTTTCTCAGCAATGACAGAAAAGTAACTAAGACAGAATTCTTTTCAAAAACCATAAGTTGTATTCTTACTCTGGAGTTTTATAACTGATTTTGTAATGCAAATATATTTGTATAAAGATTAAAAGTGGCCCCACTAACACATAGCATTCTTTTTTTTTTCTAGATATCAATTTTAATAGTTCAAAACAAATTTAGTAACAAATGTTTAACAAGCACCCATTATAATCACTAAATTGTGAATTCAGCATTATTTGTATCTGATCAACTATACAAACATTGTGATTTTTCTTTTGACAAGAAATAGGAATCCCAAAAACAAAGGAAAAACTACTAAATAAAGATCGAATCTACCAGCCTAGCACCATAATTTCAGTCTTTGAGCCTCCCAAAGAGTTGGAAGAAACACATGGGAAGACATGAGGAGCTGAAATTGTGAAGAACAGTTCCTGATTTGGTACCCCATTTTCACACTGAGGCCACGCAGTCTAGCAAAGATGAAAGTCACTGACACTGGAGACGGCACACAGAAAAATTTGGGAGCAGAAGGCTAGTGAGGCCACTGTGGGCAGGAGAGCGGTGTGTACAGAATGCAGAGCTTACAGCAGCCTCAGGAACTAGGGGGTTTCTTCTTGGCTTCCAGGTCCTTTTTAATCTCTTCAAGTTTTTTAGCCAGGTTTGGTACATCATAGTTCTGAGCCAGGTACATTCCCACCACGTTCCCAAAAGTAAATCTAAGCAGGAACTGGAGCATGTTGTCGGAGGGGAGAATCGAAAGGGCGCCTGGGCAGCTACAGCTACTCTAGTCGCTCGCCAGCATTCTTAATTAAAATGAAAAATCATTTTTTGATTTGTTTCATTTTTTTGGTGCTGGGGACTGACCCTGGGCCTTCTTACAATGCTATCATCTCTGAGCTATTTCTTCAGCCAAATAAAGTCTTTCTTTACATAAGCACTTGGGATTGGCTTTTGGTTTGTTCCATGTACCTATTGCTTATTAACTATAAGATTTTATCATGAGATGGTTAAGTACTGTCAATGTAACTTAGTCATATTAATACCCAAAGTAACTTTACTGCTGAATAATTGACAGGATCATATGAGAAATTTACATCAGAGTAGATCACTATGTAATCTGTTTAGTTTCTGTGTTTACATTAATATTAAATGAAGCAGTATTCCACAACGACTTCTCTTGTCTGAAAAGGAATTCAGGCTATGTTACAGAAAAAAAAATCCAGTTCAAGATTCTACTCTTTAGGCCAGGCATAGCAGCACACCTCTATAATCCCAGCACTGGGGAGGCTGAGGCATGAGGATTTCTGTGATTTCAAGATCAGTCTGGACTATGCAGTTAAGTTCAGGACCAGCCTAAACTAGAGTGAAACCCTGTCTTAATAATCAAGAAAAAAAGATTCTACTTTTTTAAAAAATGTATTTAGTACACAGGTCAGACTCGTAGTGATCCTCCTGTTTTCAGCCTCCCAGGCGTCAGGATTACAGGTGCACACCACCATGCTCAGTTCAGTTGCTGTCTCAGCATGTCCTGGGGCAGGGCCAGCATGGTGAGCCAGAGATCAAACCCCAGTCCCTGCAACTGCCTAAGCAGGCACTTTAATCTGCTGAGTTATCTAGCCAGTCCAAAGATTCTACTCTTCATGAAACTCTCCATTACATAACTAAATAAATGCCATTTTGATAGTTTAATAATCATAGAAATTGATATATATCAATTTTCTTCCTCAGTTTCTTATCTGAGCAATTTAAGATTATAGCATCGAGACAAGAGATTTTTCCATAAATCCTCAGCATAGATGCTTATCAGCATTGTATACCAGAGTTATAAAAGTTGTTACAATTTGTGAACTTGCATGGCCATTGGAGAACTACCCGAAATGCATAGTTTATGTTTGGGTTCACTTTGTAGTAATACATTCTATGGGTTTGTATACATTTATCCATTATAGTAGAGTCAAAAGTAGTTTTACTTCCCAAGCATGAATCCTCTATACTCTACTTTTCCTTTCTCATTTCTCAAAAGTCAGCTGACCTTTTGACTATCTCCAGTATTTTCTTTCAAAAAATGTCATATAGTTGGAATCACATAATATCTAGTCTTTTCAGATTGGCTTTCTTCACTTGGTATTATGGATGTAAGGTCTGTCCATGCCTTCTTTGGCTTGATAGCTCATTTCTTTTTAGTGTTGAATAATATTCCTGTTTAGACGTGCCAGTTTATTTCTCTATTCACCTACTGAGGACACCTTGATTTCTTCCAAGTATAAACACACTTATGTAGTGCTTTTGTGGCCATAAATGTTTAATTCTCTCTTCTGGTGAGACAGGCTGCCTAAAGGGAGCTTGAGTTGGATATTTTCCTTCTCCCATGTAGAAAGTTAAGAGTTGGTTTTTTTTGTTTCTTTTTTCTGGTGTGAGGCTGTTGCTCACTGCAGTTATATTGTCCTGCTCTAGGTCAGTTATGTTGTAATTATACCCCACTATATCAGGCTTTCATTAACTAGTTTGTCTTGGGTGCAGGCTTTGTTAAGAAGAATAGAATGCTCAACAGTATTTCAAAAAGGTTCCTTTCACTCTGATCTCCCCCTCCCAGAAACATGACAAGATTTTCCTCTCCTATTTACTGTGACAACCTGGACAAGTTCAGGTTCCCATGGAATTTTTAACTCTAACTGGGAGCCTCCAGTTTGTCATTTGCAATCTGGGTTTTCTTGCCTGGCACTGCTTTTCTTACCAGTTTCTACAAATAAGTCTCAGCTCTAGTCAGTCATGAAACCCTGGAGTCATCTGTCTCTCCTATCTTGGCAACAGTGGTTTACTGTATTACTACCTCTCTTACAGACCCAAGAGTTACTAGGTTTTATTCTGTACAGCTATTTACTTATTAGGATGCAGTGGAAACTTAAGGCTCTTTACATGTTTAACCAGAAAGAAAGGTTCCCAAAGTTTTTATTTTACCAACAAGCTCAAAAGAACTGAGATACTTTGTTTTTTTCTCTGAGATTTTTCATTGTCTTAAAATAGGTTTCAGTGACTATCTTCCAGTGGTAAATATTAAGGAATTTAATGCTCAAGAACTCTAGTTTAGTGTGGCAGGGAGATGGCTCAGTAGAATAAGTGCTTGCCTGGTAAGTGCAAGGGCCTTAGTTCAATCCCCAGTTTTGCAAAAAAAAGAAAAGAACTCTAGTTTTAAGTAACTTGTGCCTGGCAGATCTGAAGTGGAGTTAGTTATCTTTAATTTGAAAATAACTTATTTGTTCTGAGGTTAATATATAATGTCTCACTTCAGGTTCTTTCTAGGTGTTTGTAAATTTTCTTGTTTAATAGATATTCGTTTTAAACTATTTTTCTGGGGTACTTGAAATAGTGGGGAACCAGGGATTGAACTCAGAACTCAGACACTTGTGCTTGCCAGGGAAGCGCTTATTCCACTGAGGCATCTCCCCGGCCCAATATTTTTAAGTAATATAAATAAACATTTCTATTAATCTTGTACTTTAGCCTGTTGAAATAGCAACTCATTAAACTGTTTCAGAGTTAAGAAATCACAAGTATGTAATCTTTGTTCCATTGTTTTTCACAAGACCTATAGCCACAAACAAGAGAATCTGAAATGCATCTAGTTATAACCCACCAGTGAGTTATAAGTCATACTGTGTGAAAAGCACTGAAAGGCATGACTAATGTTGCTTTTGTAATCTGCCAGACATAGTGTGTGAAGCTTAGTCTTACAGAGAATGTCTTGACCTTGAAAGAGAGAAAAAAGAAAGGACTCTTACACATAGTATGTATACTACAAAGTTTAATTATCTAAATTTTCAATATATGTATGTATGTATTTATACATGCATTACAGATTAAATTCACAGTTTTTAAGTTGTGAATGCTTCAAGGAAAAGTTCAAGCAATTTCCATAGAAACAAAAGGAAAATCCTATGTAGAGGATTTTTTCTAATAACTCTGTGGGGTAGTTAAAGTGTGCCAGATTTCAGGGGAACACTTGCCTTCATGTTTTAATCTATGAATAAAGATTGACAACCCTTTTATTCAAAACACTGTGTCCAATAAGGAAGAATATTGGTATTGTTCAAGAATCCAACTGATGAGAAATATACAGGAAATGAAAAACAAAAACAACTCAAAATAGGTTTCTACTTAATATTGATTTCAATTTTCTTTTAAGAAATGTACTATGCTAAACTATTTCTAACTCAAAATTAGAAAGCTGTTCTTTAACCTCATAAATTGTTTTGTATTGAACACTGTTGGTAAAGACCATTTTGAAATAATTAAGACTTAGTTGAAAAATGCCTATATGTTAAACAAATGTTTTTAATAATTGAAAGCTTAAAAAGATGTTCCATTTTGAGACATTTTAAATATGATGCCAAAGAGAAAAATGCTGAACTCTTAAAGTAGTTACTAAGTATTTTTTATATAAGCATTATTGAAAAGTAACTAAAATGAGTCAAATGTTTGTGCATTTTTTTCATAGATGGAACTAGACACAGCATTAAGTGACTTGGAGGCTGCAGATTTTGCAGAGCTGGTAAGAGAAGGAGGAGGGGATTTTTAGGAAGAGCTCAGAATTGACTTATTATTTTATAAACCAGTCATTATTCTCAATATTTCCCAAATAGACTTAATCTTGAAATTGACAACCTTAAGCTTCTGTTTTGACACTGAAAAAGTCTATTTTGTTTGCTTGTAACAGTTATGAAGTCTTCTCTCATTGCTGAGACAAATACCTGACACACAAAATGAAGGAAGGAAAGGTTTATTTAGCTCATAGTTACTGGAGGTTTCAGTCCATACTTGGCTGGCTCCAAGGCAGAGGGGCACATGGCAGAGAACAAAAAGGAGAAGTAGCAACAACAGTGGCTGCAGAGAGCAAGCCTCTCTGTCTCTCTTCTATTATATCCAGGCTATCTGCTTCAGGCTGCATGGGGAACTCACACCCATAATCACAGTGGATCATGAGTTAATCACAAACTCTAGAGTCCTCCCCATGACTGCATGAAGCTTTGGGAGACAACTAGACACAAACCATAACATTGCCTTAAGATTTGTCCACTTAGTTGAAAATATTTATTACACAATGTAAAAGAATTTTTAAAATATTATATTGGTGTGTTTATGAATGCTTTTTGAAATATAATAGTGAATTTGAACCTGCCACTTAAGTGAAAACCTGCTACTTAAGTGAGAATGTGCTGGATCTGAATTTAATTTGAAATTATAAGAATGTTTTTTATTTCCTTTGGTCTGTTTGCAATATGAAGATTAAACCCAGGCCCTCAAGCATGCTAGGCAAGTGCTGTATCACTAGGCTATATCCCCCAACCTCTATTTATTCTAGTCCTATAGAATGAACCTAGTGCTTTCCACCAACCTATATCTCAGCCAGTCCTCCCTTCTTTATTTCCTCCCTTCATATTCTGCTCTTTCTTCCTTCCTTTTCATATTTTATTTTTTGGTGTTTTTGAGACATGGTCTCACTATGTAGCCCAGGCTGGCCTTGAACTTGCAGTGATCCTCTAGTCTCAGTTTCAGTTATGTGCCACCACATCCTGCAGTTCCTTCCTGTTTAATATTTAAATGATACATAGTAGAAGCTTCTCTTAACAGATTTAAGAAAACTCTCATAGAATAACAAATTTTTATGTGTCATTTTTAGATGTTTTTAAACAAGTGTTTTATAAGAACAGAAAAATCAGAGCCAGGGATATAGCCCAGTGGCATAAGCACTTGCCTGGCAAGCAATAGGTCCTAAATTTGATCCCCAATACCAAAAAAAAAGAAAGAAAGAGCGAGGGAGGAGGGAGGGAGGGAAGGAGGGAGGGAGGGAGGGCGAGAAGGAAGGAAAGAAAAAAATCTGTCAAATAATATATATTCATATTATATTCATCCTAATACTGTAGTAGTGCTTTTTAAAGAAAAAAAAATTGGCTTTAAAGAACATAATTTCCATTTTAACTATTATAGTTTAACTCCATAACCATGATATAAATCCACTGATTCCTTTTCCCCCCAAGTCTGAAGATTACTATGACATGAGACGTCTATATACAATTTTGGGGACTTCTCTATTTTACAGGGTAAGTTGAAGTTTGGAAACTTTTATAATTATCTAACTGCTATGGCCATAAACCTAAAATAAATTTTCTCAAATTGTAATATATATGAAAAATACCTTAGCCAGGTGTGGTGGTACATGCCTGTAATCTCAGCACTTAGGGGCCTGAGGCAAGAGGATTCCATGAGTTCAAAGCCAGCCTAAGCTATACAAGCAAGTTCAAGACCAGCCTGCACTAGACAGCAAGACCCCATTCTCAAAATGAATAAATAAATAATATTCTCTTTTTCCTATGAATGTAAGTAATGTAAGATTAAGATCTTTAAAGCAACATTTGTACTTACTTACAAATGTAATAAATACTTAGGGTTTATTATTGCATTGTAAAGCATTTTCAAACACACAAGTGAAAAATAATACTCAAAAGAACCAAGTATATATGAAAGAAGAGCAATACTTTTAGTTTCATTTAGTAATAGGGTGTTTTTTAACCTGTATTCAGAAATAACTATGCATCTTTTAACTAAATCTCATAACATTAAGTAGTTGACATGTAAGACAAGTATCAAATGAGTTTAAATATTTTCATTTTAAAAGCTCTTTAAATATCTATAACATATATAACAAGGAATCAGAAGATGCAGAAGTGTACACAGTGAAAAGTCTTTTCACTTCAACTCCTGCTTTTCACTTTCTATTTTGATAATTCATTTTTTTCTACTTATACCTGACAATACCCAGAGGAAATCCAGGCTTACGCTAAAGTCCCTCTAATAGGTTCCGTATGTTATCATTTGATGTCTAATTTAATATCAGAAAAAAATTTACTTTTGCTATATCTTCATTTATTGTATTTGAAATCAGAATACGCTAAAGTCCATCTAATAGGTTCCGTATGTTATCATCTGATGTCTAATTTGATATCAAAAAAATTTACTTTTGCTATATCTTCATTTATTGTATTTGAAATCAGAATACTGTAAGCCAACTGAAGCTGACTTTTGTGGTTAAATTCAAGGGCTATTTGATATGCAGCCATTTGCCTAAGGATGACCTCATTGAGATTGCTCTTTACTGTCGCTACTATGGGCTGCTGCCTTTAGCAGCAAAACAAAGAATTGGTCAGTTGATAATATGGAGAGAAGTGTTTCCTCATCATCACCTCCAACCTTCTTCAGCCTCAAACACTGAAGTCTTTCAGGAACCTGAAGGGAGATATTTTTTGCTAATTGTTGGATTGGTAAGTTTACTTGAGTTTTGATGGTTTTATATTTGGCCACGTATTTACTTGCTAAATTTACAAACATGCTCATTTAAAACTATGAATATGCTGAATACCAGTATTCAAAAACCATTATATATATATACCCTTTCATTCCTTTTCTTTCATATGCATTTAATATTCAGTGTAGAAATATTTGTAAAATGCAAAAACATTTCTTAGCAGTTTCTGAAGATCTTTTGATCCTCTTCCTATACTATTATCCTTTGGCTTGTTTGGGTAAATACAGAAAGATATAAAAAGAATGTGGAATCCAAAGGGAATAAATATGTAATTGGAAATTGAAAGGGTTCTCATAATTGAAACTCTTTGAAAGATATCTTAGGGAATTCTATGTACCAAGAGAAGTGGTTGATAGTTAATCAAAATAAAGACAGTATGAGATTGTTTTCAGCAGGAAGCACTGGTAAGACGAGAGGGTGATTATGGCAAATGCCTATATGTCCTTTTATTTATAAATTTATACATGCAATATATATGTGCTCTTTTATGGTAGATAAACCTATGTGAACAATTTTGTTTTCTAGAGACATTATATGTTATGTGTATTATTAGAAGCTGGAGGCTGTGCATCCAAAGCTATTGGGAATCCTGGCCCAGACTGTATATATGTGGATCAAGTCAGAACTACTCTTCACCAGCTAGAAGGAACAGATTCTCACATAGATGAACGTATAGCATCTGCCCCAAGCCCCTGTTTGTCATGTGCTGACTGGTTCCTTGCTGGGCCACAGGAAAAAGCAGATGGTTTAGCCACTTCACCTATCCTTAGTAGACTTCAAGGTACTACCAAAGCTGCAACCTCTCCAACATGCAGAAGAAACCTTTTTGGTGACTATTCTTTAAAGACACGGAAGCCTAGTCCCTCCCAAAGCAGTGGGGCATGTGACAATGGTTGTGAAGCTGGCGAAGGTCCGGGCCTTAGCCCTCATCCTACACCTGATGTAGTACGAAAACAAAGAGAATCTCAGGGCTCTGATGGTTCAGAAGAAAGTGGGACCTTCCTTAAGGTGTGTTTCATTCAAGTGTGTACATTTTCAAGGCTCCACTTATTTCTCTAATCTTTATTTTATAATTGTAAGAGAGTTTTTAAATGGTAGATCACTCCTTATTTGAAATACCAAATAATAACACAGCAGCCTCTTAACATCCAGTATCTACTTAATAGGATATATACAGAAACTCTTTAATCTTGCTGCTCCTATTTGTCTCTTTATTCTCCATTCACAGGGATTATAGAAAGCATCCTAGCTATGGGATATTTAGGGTGCTTCATGACTAAATAACCAGTGAAGTATTTAGTGAAACAAGAGAATCAGAACTTGAAAACTGTGTGTGTGTGCATGTGTGCATGCATGGGCGCACACACTTTTTATAAATAAGTACTTACTTTAACTACATCTGTGAAGTTCTGGTCTCCAAATGGAAGGGTTGATTCAAAATGAGCTTATAAAGCAAAGATGTTCATTTTTGAGATTTATTTTTTGCTGCCATGAAAATACCATAAAATATTCAACTGATTACCAAAGTAATCATCTTCATATACTAATGATGCTTCTGTTTTCAAAACATTTTTGAAACTTGCCTTATGTAGGTATAGGGTAATGATCCCAGATGTGACTAGATGGAGTCTAGGAGACACCAATAAAATAAAGAGATTCTGAGTGGCATAGCATAAATAACCATAGATTCAGTCTCCTAATTCCAAGCAACAAAATGAGTGTTGGAGCACTAAATGCATTGTATTTACAAAGTACTCATAACTGTATCCATTATCTCAGTAAGGGAAATTGGTAGGATATATGGTCTTAAGAGGATTTGGATAAATTTAAGGATAACAAAATTATAGATAGCTCTTAAGAAAAACTGAATTAATTTTTATAATTCAGCCTTGCAAGAAATGTTGATTGAATAGTTACTAAGTGCTGAGGGCTATGTTACACAAAGGAGGTTCCCAAATGAGTAAGACTGAGCAGTGCAGACTCCAGGGAGAGAGACAAGTGTATAAACATAAAATTTGGTACTGGCTCCATAATGAATTTTTCAGGGAACATAAACATGCCCTCCCATGACATAGCTCCAAGATCCTTGTTAGTGAAGGATGAGCAAAGAGGTGCAATTTAGCCTCAAAAATATTCAATGGAAACACTACAAAATACTAAGAAGTTCTCTTAAAGAAGTTTTTAAATAATTTCTGCTGTTTGATTCTATTCTTAGATATAAACCAATCTCCTTAACTTTTCCAGGGCTCTAAAAAGAAGTCTACTCTTCCAAATCCATTTCACTTGGGAAATTCGAAAAAGGATCTTTCAGAAAAAGAATTGGAAATATATAACACAATGAAGTAAGAAAGTGTTTTCTAAATATTCTTTTTCACTTCGTCTTTGAAGAAATCTTTCAACATGAAAGAACAATTCTACAGATTATTCAACAAATTATGTATTATCTTATTTGAGATAATAGCTATCATTTCTATAATCACATTTAGAAAAGTAAATATTTTCATGTTTTTCTTCTACAGGAAACTTTCCTTGTACATGTCTGGTATAATCTTTAAATTAGATTTTACTAATTTTAGGCTGTTCATTGGCTCTCCAGCTATCCCTTAGTTCCACATATTCATTCCTATTGTATGGGAATGATGGCTGCTAATGGCTCACAGCTGAGTTCCTACCCTTGCAAGTAGTCAACCTCTAATGATTGATAGATAAGTAACTAAAAAGGCTGGACACTTTGCTTCAATTCAGGACAACTCTGAAAGGCTACACTTCATAGTTCATAGTGGTGTCTGCTAAGATATTTTGCAGCTGCGAACCTCTGTTCAAGAATTTCGGCCCAGTCCTGCTTCCACCGCCTCTCCACCACAGCTGTTGTCCTGAAGTACTCCCCACTAAATATCCTCCCTATGTGCAGCATCTGGGTGCTAGGAAACCAGTCCTGTAGAAGTGCTATTAGTACTTCTTTAGAAAATAGATTAAATCTTAAATTTATTTATGTTAAGTAGGGAATTCTGAAATGAAAGAGATAAGGTGAAGGTGAATTTCTAGCAACTTAAACCATCCATATTATCAACAATATGAAATGTCATGTACTCCTTGTGTTTGTAATTACTATATGGTTGACAAGCAGGTCTGCCTAAGCCTTGCTTGGTACTTAATTATGATGTTATTTGTAGAATTAATTGTATAATAAACTCAGTTGGACACTTTACTTTAGCAACTAGATATGTACAAATGGAATCTGTATACAAAGAGTGTGTCACTATAGATTTCTTACTGAAATATTTCTTAATAAGTTCAAGTTTGTAAGAGTTGTCAATAATAAAAAGTTTTTAAAGTTAGGGCACAAGCTAGGTCTACTTAATACCTTCCACATAAGAATGTTTAACTTTTAATACTGAAAAATATTTTTAAAAATCTGAATCAAACCTTTTAGGGAACCATAACACCTCTAATGTTAAAATCCTAGTATTCCATTTAATAAGAGCTACTATTTTGACATTTTATACTACCTTACCATGTTTTTAAAGTTATGTATGTTATTTTGGTTATTAACTATAGTAAACATAATGTAAAATTTCAAGTTCATTAGTTTAAACAAATTCACATGTGGTGTGACTAACTCATAGGTTGGCCTCTTTAAAGAGATGCCAAAAAATTTGTGTATTTACCCTGCCATGGAAAGGTGTTTTCATACTATGTTTTGAAAACATGGTATAATAGATTATTCTAACTTACATGTATATATTTTTATAAGGAATAAACATTCAAAGTAATATATAAACACCAAATACTTCTTTTGGTAACTAAGTCTTCCCCATTGTGGATTTCGGGATCTTTGAGCCTAGTCAGCCAACCTCCTATTTTCCCTCCCTCATTTTACTGAGTAATCTCCCAATTCTAAGTCCTCCTTGGATCCATTCTCTGCAGTAGCAGCAACCTTGATAAAGAAAAAATCTTACTTGCTGTTTTGTTTTGATTTTTGCTTTTGGAGGGGACAAATCTTTTGTGTTCCTTTTGGGTAATTGCTGGTCTGGTAGTTTTTTTTTTAATTTCAGTATACATCGAGCAGTTATGGTTTTCAGTGGCTAAACTTGTTCATTGTGTTGTGGTTTATCTTTGAAAGAAAATATAGATAATAAAAATATTGTTTGTAACTTCCCCCTAAAAGAATCTTATTAATAGATTTTTAAAGAGTAATTTCTGTTCTTTACCTTTTTTTGAGTTTGAAGCCTCTGAATTAAGGTGTGTATTTTCCTTTTTGAATCATTGTAATTCTTTTCAACTTGATTAGTTAGGCTTTTATTTTTTAAAGATGCCATGTAACAGTTGTTAATGACTAATCTATCCTGCAAAGTAGTATGAAAATAATTTATAGATGTTTTCTTTCTTCACCTCTGGTCTCAGTGTATAAGAAGTTTATTCAGTTCATACTGCCTAGTTAACTAGTTAACAGGAATTTAAGTAGCATGAATGATAAAGGTAGTACCAAGGCTAAGAGCTACAATTTGTGCTTGACTGGGGAAAAAAAAATCAACAGAAAGTAATTTTTAGTATAGATAGCCTTTTTTCTCAGAAGACTTAGAATGGGAAATGTGAGTGTGTAAGATGCAGGCAGGAACTTTCTGTCTATATATTTAGGGGGTGGTCACCTTTTTCTTTTTTTTTTTTTTTGGGCAGAACTGGGGATTGAACTCAGGCCCTTGTGCTTGCCAGGGAAGCGCTTATTCCACTGAGCCATCTCCCCGGCCCCCTTTGTCTATATATTTAAAGACTGCCGATAAAAATCTAGCAGTGGAAAAGAAAAAATAAGGTATAGGAAAACAAGTTTCAGAGTCTTCCAAGCTCTGGCAGTTAGCTATGTGATCTCAATCTAAGTTTTTAAACATTTCTTCATGTTAAAATGAGGATGTTAGTATTTAGTATCTTTCAGGGTTATGAGAATTTAAAATATGGTACTTTAAACATCTATGCAAATGGAGGATATTTACTATATGGTAATCACTATTATTTTGTTCTTGTTTCTTGTTACTATTACTGTTTTTCATTTCTTACTACTGGTAGAAGTTAGCAGTATTTATAAATCTGTTGATGTATTTGAGATTAAATATGGGAAGAAAAGATGGAGAAGAAAAATGAAAATAGTAAGAGAACATAAGAGAAAAGGAAGGTTGTAATTAAGAGCAGTGGTAGCATACTACCAATTTTTCCATAGTATTATAAAATATTAATCAAACTTTGTAATTGGTAATAGTTTTATATTTCTTCAGGACCATCAATTTTACTCTCATGGTAAATGACTTAAATGCTACTGATTTAAATTTGTTTAGTTTACTGGAAGATCTTTTTATATGTGGTCTCTCCTAGACTGATAACTTTGCCTGGCATGAGCTTTTTAATATTAACTATGGGAAGAGAGAGGCTTGGCCAAAATGGCTATTTAGCAAAGGGACAGTTAGATCTCTTGCAAATTAACTGTTTATAGGGGCCAAGGGAATGGCTCAGTGGAATGAGTCCTTCCCTGGCAAGCACAAGGGCCTGAGTTCAATCCCCGGTTCCACAAAAAAAATAAATAACTGTGTATTTACCTTTACCCAATGTAGTGTTTGCCTCAATTAAGAGAATTAGTATAACCCTCACCAGTACTTTAGTTAAGGACAAAGACAGAATTAAGTATTTGTCCCAATTTCCCTTCTCTAATTGTATTACTTATAGGTAAAAGCTTGTAAGAGCTCTACAAAATTCAAACTGAAGCAGTAAGTTTGAATTTACTTAATTTTTTTTTCTTTCCTTTATCTCTTTTTCCCAAGATTGACATCTGGCCCTGAGAACACACTTTTCCACTATGTTGCCTTAGAAACAGTACAAGGAATCTTCATTACACCTACTCATGAAGAGGTGGCACAGCTAGGTGGCTCTGTACACTCTCAACTTATAAAGAATTTCCATCAGTGTTGTCTTTCCATTCGTGCCCTTTTCCAAAAGGCACTGGAAGAAGAGGTAAATACTGTTTTATAGGTATATTGGTACAGCCAAAAATTCTGTTATCTCACCAGTGTTTTCATTTATTAGGTAATCTAATTTGGTTGCCAAAAGAAGTATACTCACAGTACTTAACCTCAAAACTTTATCCTAGAATACTACCTAAGGCCTGTGTTTTCTATAGCTGAGTAGAATATGGTTTATAAGTCAGTTGAGCTCCTATGTTTGAGATCTGTGACTCAGTCAATTCTGGTCAATCATACCAGTTCCTAAAATAACACTGATAATGTTTTAAAGTATTCTGCCAGTAATATAAAGTGTTTTAGAACAAGATGAGTTAAGGCTATTGAAAATATTTTAGTATTTGGTTGATTTCTTGCTGCTTTTCTAAGATCCAATTTCATTTAATGTTGCACCTACTGGGTAAGTAATAATGCTCTATGTAATTAAAATATCTATTAGGTTGTCTGATGATATGAAAAAATAAGTGCTGATTTTGTGGAACGGATGAACATGCAGAGATTTACTAGTACTGGTCAAACACCCTCCCCTCCCCAAACCTCCTCCTCAGTCCTCAGCCTCTCTAAAACAAAATCTGAAGATGGTTTCAGTGTATATAGCAAAATGTACATAAAGGATGCCAAATTTGTGAGTTATTTAGGCTAGATATAAGGAATCCTTATATCTATTAGTAGAGCTTTAACTCTACTAATTGCCTCAGTGATAAAAGTAGGCAGAATGAGTGATATCCTCTATCAGGGCTTTTAGCAATAAAATTCTGCCACATAGGATTTCTTTTTCAAATTTTCAGAAATTATTATTAAGCAAAACTGGTATGTGTAATTAAGTACTCGCACGTGTTCTGGGTTATGTTCCTCCATCCCTATTTAACATAATTGGTCAATTGTATGAGAGAATATTTCATTAATTTATTTCATAATATTTAGTAATTTAAATTAGCTTTTTCTATATTCTTATCAGAGTACCTACTTTGCACCAAACACTATTCTAGGTCATAAAAGCAGAGAACAAAACTGACTGTTATAGCTTATTTTCAAATGGAGAGGACTAAGAAATTAGTGTCAGGAAGGATGAGTGTCAAAAACATTACTAAACATCGGCTGAGATAGGAATTACTATTATGAAAAGTTCCTCTGATCATGTCAGGTCACATTTAAACAGACTGAGTGATAGTCATGTGGCTATCTGGAGGCCAATCCTTCACAAAAGGGAAGAACAGTGCAAAGCCGAAGAAGTGCAAGGGGCTCAGGGATGCTAGAGTGGACTGAGATAAGAGGAGACTGAAGGGCGCTTAAATCTCAGAGGCAGTAGGGCCAGATCATACCTGGGCTAACACTATGACTAAAACCTTTTGGCATTTTTCTGGAAGAGATAGAACATTTGTGCCCAATGCTGAGTAGAATTCAGAGGGGCAAGGGAAGAGTGGGAAGGGAATGTGGGAAGGCTGGGGATATAGATCAGTGTGATGGCTCTGAGATCATCTTCTAATACAAGAAAAAAAAAAAAGAAAGAAAGAAGTGAAAAGTATATTGCTTCTATCCTGGAGAAAAAAAAAAAAACAGTAATTTTCTGTCTACTGGAGGACCCTGATCTACACATTGCTAAAGTAATGTAAGTACTAATAATATGGGGTGAATTTACTGTATTCAGTGGGGTTAATTTATTGTTCCCTGAAAGAGACAAAGGAACCTCTGGGGCATAGTATTTAAACTAAATTTTGAAGGAAAGTAAGTGGCATTGCAGGCATTTACTTATCAGCCAATTCGAATCACACATATAAAAAAATTTTAAGGTAACAAAACCAGTTAATATTCATTATGTCTGTTAATTTTTAGAAAAAAAAAGCAGTGAATGGTTCAAATCATCTGGATTCTACAAACTCAGCGTCTTCTTTGAATCCTGTGAAAGAACACGGTGTGTTATTTGAATGCTCACTTGAAAACTGGACTGATCAGAAAAAACCACCACCAGTTATGGCCTACTGGGTAGTAGGGTAAGTAGGAAAAAGTATTTGAAAGTAAAATAAAATGTTAAAAAGTGAAAGAAAACTAGTAAAGGAGATTAATTTTATTTTGAGACAGGGTGTTACTCTGTAGTCCAGGCTTGCCTGGAACTCATGGAAATGCTGCCTCAGCCTCCTGAGTGCTAGAATTACAGGGATATATCACTGCAACTAGCATTAATTTTTAAAAGTTGGCATGTGTCTTGACTCAATACTCAATACCCACAAGTTAAGGGAGCAAAGATTTATTTCAGCTCACACTCCACAGAGATTTCAATTCACAGCTGGCTGCAGGGGCAGAGTGGCATGGCAGAGGCATCAAAGAGGAGAAACAGTCCATGGTGAGGCAGGCAAAAAGCAGTGAAGCAGGAGCAGCCAGGCTCCCTTTCCCTTTTTTCCCTTCTAGGCTATAACTAGGAGGGCTACCTATATCCAGAATGGGGCTTCTCATTACCCACACCTAGAACTATGGTAAACCTATCAAAACCAGTGGATCAAGGGCTGGCCTGATAGCTCAGCAAACTAATGTGCCTGCTTAGGTAGAGTGCAGCGGCCATGGTTTGATCCCCAGAGAGCCATGCGGCCCTGCCCCCGGGGCATGCTGAGACTGTCTGTTGAGACTGGGTGTGGTGGCTTGTGCCTGTAGCCCCAGCACTTGGGAGGCTAAAAACAAGAGAGTCACACTACAAGTCTGATCTACATAGTGAGACCCTGAACATCTTGTAAACCCTGCCCTAAAATACAGAAAATAAATAATTTTTTTAAAAAGAGCAGTGGATTAATTTAGTTATCAAGCCCTTAATCCATTTTCATACACCCTTAATCTATCTCATACAGCCTAGATCCAGCAACCTTCAAAACCACCACCTATGAGCACATGACGATTTGGGGGGCATATCTAGATACAAATTACAACAGCATGAAATTATTATTCTACCTTTAACAAATTTTATAGTTTTACTTTATTTCCTAAATAGTTCCTTTAAGTCCTTCCTATCTTTTCTATTGTTATCTTTTAAAATCATTAAAAGAGCAGTTCCAGTTTTTCTCCAGTTTCTTTCCTTCCTGACTTTTCTTCTCTTTTTCCCTTTTTTCTTCCACTTGTCTTTCTTCCCTTCTTCTCTCTCCCCCAAGATCCAGCTCAGCCTGACTCACCCACCTCTCTGCTTCTATATCCTCTCCCTCTCCTCCTTTGTCTACTGTGAATCATCTAGCTGCCACCAGTCAGGACTTGTTTCTTCTATTCCTTCTGTTGGGATGTTCTGTCTCTTAACCTTTGCCTATCTGGCTCTTTGATGTTAGAGCAGGGCTAATAGATCATCTCCTGAGGTTTCACGATCTCTTTTCCCCATTAAGTCTCTGTTCAGTTACTCTCTATATCAGCCTTTCATTGTTTTCTTATTACTGCCTAAAGAACTGAATTTTGACAGAATAATAAAGATTCATGTTACAATAACTAATTGAAATGGAAAGGGCACAGATTTAAGTAGTACTAAATTTAAAGGTACACACCATATGGTACCAAGCTGTATGACAAACATTTTACAAATATTATCCAAAGCAGTAATTCCAATGTGCTAATCCTTAGAATTTAAAATTACTTGAGTCACTTGTTAAGATTAGTGATGTGCATGCCTATAGTCCCAGGCACTTGGGAGGCTAAAGCAGGAGGCCAATCTGGGCAATTTAGCAAGACTATGCCTTAAAATAATAAAGAAGAGCTGAGGTTCAGCCTCCTTGGGTTCAATCCCTGGTATGGAATTGGAAAAATCAGATGCCCAGACATCAGACATGCCTATATCAGAAGCTCTGGGAGTAGGAATCTCTTAGTTAGCTCCTGTGTGACTGTGATATATAACCCACCAAAAGATTAATTCTACTGTGCTATTGGCAGATTAAGCTGGGCGTAAGATGTTGTGGACAGAGGAGAAAGTAGAGATGAGAAGACCAGATACCTATGCAGGTGTGCAGTGTGGCTTTGTGCCCACAATACAATAGAGTCAAAAGGTGTTTGGGTATGATGGTGTAGCTCTATCTATATAAAAAAAATTTTAAGGAAGTCAGAGCTACCCCCCCCTCAACTCAAATTGTTCTATAAACATGAGTATTTATTTAAATACATTAAAAATTAACTCATTTAGAGTTAACAAGAATTTATTCCCAGATCTATGGCTCTATGAACCACCAGATATTTTAATAATAAATTTTAGAAACTGGCAATAAAATGTCTACTACTATGTGTGGTGCTAATGCTGTTGATTATGCTATAATAGTTAATATTTTGAAACTGAAGGATATGGTATTATGTGATTAAACAGGATATTACTCTATAAAAATAACCTAAGACAGTGGTAAACCAATGATACCACTGTGAACCCATGTTACTGAGTTTGTCTTTTAAAACAAAAGATGTTAGTGTATGAGTTGTTTTTTTTCTACACTCAAATGTCAGTGTTCAAGTTTACTCACAGTGTGGGCACTTTACAGTAGATAACTGGGGTGGGGTTGCAGTTTGGCACTAGATCTCTAAAAGAAAGGTTCACCATTGACATAAGGCATATGCTGTTTATTTAAAAATACAGTAAATCTAGCTGCATCCTCCTTAGAGATGTAAGTTAATGTTTTTTAAAATGTACTACCACTACCTTCAAAAACAAAATAAAGTGAAAGGGTTGTCATTTTTAAGTTCTGAAATGAATGTGTTATTTTTCTCTGCAGGAGACTCTTTCTTCATCCAAAACCTCAGGAACTTTATGTCTGTTTTCATGACTCAGTCACGGAAATTGCTATTGAAATGGCTTTTAAATTATTCTTTGGATTAACCTTGTAGTTGTGTCTTTATGATGTATAGCAATACACAGGTAGAGTACAGAATAGTGTTCAAATTGCTGAAATCTATACACAAAGAAAAGTTTAGCTTCTTTTCACTGTTCAATTTTGGACATAATTTTGTTAAATATTAAGATGATGTGTTGTTGGATTTTATGCATCAATTTTGTGTAATGCTGTAAGACTTTAGATGATACTTGATCCAAATATGAAGGGAGTATTAATTTATTATCACCATGGTACATGTTAACTTATTGTCTAATTTAAAATAATGTGAAGTGTTTCATATAAAATTAATTGTGGAAATTCTTATTATGAGGAAACACCCAATTTGTTATTTTTCTCAAAACTAATTGATACCTGGTGAAAGAATTAAGACATTGGGAGGAGGTGACCAGGTTCTATAATTAGTATGGTGGCATGGGCAAGTATTTGCCCATGGGCAAGTATTTCTCTGAGCTCAGTTTTTTGTACCAGTGAGATTATTCATTAACATTTTGAAAATCCTAAGTAAAATATGCTATTATTTTCCTTGCCTAGTAGTTAGTACTAAATTCATAATGTTTTAAGTACTAATTTCCTAACATCAAATACTTTTCATTTAAGTATATTAATAGGTACCTCAAATTCAGGGGAAGATAGGGAAGATGAAAAGTCAACTTACTTTTACTTACTTGATTCTGTTTGCTCTTTTTAAGTAAGCTTGGTTTTTTACTAAGATACATTTTTTTTTTAATTGTAAACTTCCATTATTTTTTCACTTTGTTGAAGTACATTCAACTACAACAGCACCTACCTAGCAAATGCAAGGCTCTGAACTCAATTCTCAGTTCCATAAAAACAAAAGTACATTCAACTAGACACATATTTTAGATGGTTCACAAGTTTTTTTAAATAATTTTATTGATAAACAAATAGTAATGAGATAGTTTCAAAACTGAATAATATATACCTTTGGTTCACAAGTTTTGAAAACGTTATATATAAATCTTTTTAAAATGCAATCATGGGAGCCCAGGGAAATAGCTCAGTAGAATATAAGCACTTACCTGGCAAGTGCAAGGGCCTGAGTTCAATCCTCAGTTCCACCAAAATATATATATAATCATAGCACCTGCTTAGGTGAATGCAGGGATTGGGGTTCAATCCCCAGCACCACATGCTACACTAGCATCATCCCCCAAGCATGCTGACCCAGTGGCCAAGACTGGGTGTGGTGGTGCACGCCTGTAATCCCAGTTCTGGGGAAGCTGAAAAGAGGAAGATCACTGTGAGTCCGAGCCGTGTAGTGAGACCCTGTACCAAATACATAAAAGTAAAATAAAATAAAATCATGTTCTTTGGTAAGATAAGTTTTATATAGATCACTATGCATAGGGTTTTTCTAAAGGATGAATGCTTCAATGAATAACAGTTTAATTCGCCTTCAATAGAAAAAAGAAATTAACTGAGAATTTTCTTTACCTCTGAGAATATGGCAGATTAAGAGAAAGGAAACATAAAACAAATACTGCACCTTTAATTGATAGTTAGCCAGTGGATCCTAAAAAAAAGTTCCCTCAAAACTTTTCAATACTGGATTGTTTATTCTTCAGAATTTAAATTTTGGAAGATAAATTATACAAACCCATCTAAAATCAGTCTCTGCATTTCCTCCTCTCACAAGAGAGTGTCGTCTTAAACCAACTGCAAGGCATAGTCTACAACTCTTAAATCACTTGTTCTTAGAAACAGTGTCATCCCTCTGTCATCAGTTTTGGAGATTGTCAACCAAGTGTTTAAGATGCAAACCACAGTATATTTATCTCACTTGACTTCTGGGCCTTAATTTTGGCATCTAACTCAGGGTAACAAACTTTGGCTCTTGAACTTATAGAAATATAGCTTGAAATATCCTTATCTTAGATCACAGTATTGAATAAGCGATAGACTACTGTCTAATGTGTGCACATATGTGTTAAATTTCTTTAAATGTATTTATTAAAATTCACACCATGAGCTACTTCTAATACTAATAATTATTAATTGTAATTGTTGATCACCTCAGGTTTTCACTGACAGAATTAAGACTTGGAATTCTAATATAGGGAACTTTTTGCTTCATTTAATATTTTAGTCTGCTAATACTTTCCTAAAATCAAAAAATCATGAGACCTCCACTCACTGACTGAAATAAAATATGCAAAGTAGACTGCTGATCTTAACAAAAGGAGAAACTTTTTTTTGCAGAACTGGGATTTGAACTCAGACCCCTGAGCTTGCCAGGGCAGCACTTATTCTACTGAGCCATCTCCTCAGCCTCTATAATGTTAACCTTTTTTTTTTTTTTTTTTTTGGTGAGACTCGGGATTGAACTCAGGCCCTTGCACTTGCAAGGGAAGTGCTTATTCCCCTGAGCCATGTCCCCGGCCAGGAGAAGCATTTTTATTTGCTATATTGTTTATATGTACTGTATTTTCCATGTTCCAGAAGCACTGCATTTGGGAGAGGGTGAACCTGGAGCATTCTCACTGATCTACATCCCACCCTATTCTTTTTTCTTTTTTAATACAAGGTCTAACTAAATTGTGAAGTTGCCCAGGCTGAGCTTGAATTCGTGATCCTCCTGCCCTGCAATTCCACAGTGCTGGGATTACAGGCATGCACCAACCATCACATCCAGCTGGCATTGCACGCTTTCCATCTCTAAGTGAATACTGAAGAAAGCATTATAAGTAAATTTATCTCATTGTTTTTCCAAATATGTTGAGATTTACATCTAAAGTAGGTCAATTTCATTATTAAAGATAAAGTGTCTATCACCTTACTAAGTCTTTACTTAGGGGAATCAAGTGACAGTGCAAATGGCCCTACAGGCCATTATTTAGCAGAAAGTAAAATTCGGTTACCATCCCCTTAATTTTCTCTTCCACCAAAGACTATATGAAAAAACTATGTACAACTAGTATTTTTTAAACCGGCAAATACTGTCATATCATATATTTCTTAGACTTCATTTTTCTCTCCTCTTTTTCTTTTCCCCTTTCTCTCTTTCTCTTAGGTATTGTTTTTGTCATGTCAGAGAGTTCTACCTAACAAAGGAACATTTCTTTCTTGTGCCAATGATGATGCACACTGACAAGATAAAATTCTGCACTACCTGCCTTTTTATATTTCTAATATAAATGGAGAAAACTGTAAGACCAATTTATTAGGTTTGTCTTTGAACATTATTTCTTAATTGTTGTGTTCTCTCTAATGACTGGTGTGTATTGTGCTATAAAATTGTTAGCTATTACTATTATTTATTGTTATTTACTATACATTAGTTGAAAACAAAGGGAACTAAACCATACTTGCTGCTATACAGTGTGTTGGGAAGAAACTAGAAAATTGTATTCATCACTAACCAGTTTTGAGAATAATGATTTATGCTTTGACTATTTTAAAACATTAGTGGTATTAAACCTTTAACTGTATGTACTGAACTATATGAAATAATTTAATTTTGTAGAATTTTATTTCTACATTCTATATAATTAAAGCTATTTTTATACCGTGTTGATAGATTTAAATAAAATGGTTTGGAGGCTTGTCTTTATTTGTGTAACCTTTTCATGCATATATCCAACAAATATATATTGAATTTCTCCCCTCTACCAAGCACTGCTCTGGATGCTGAGAATATAGTGGTGAACAAATAAAGCTAGATTCCTTCCCTCATGTAATTTATCTTACAATAGAAGAGGCGACAACAGACAAGATAAATAAATACTAAGTTAAAAAAAATTAAGCAAGAAAATGGGAGATGAAATATGGCAAAAAGTGTGGGCACTGGAGAGGTTGCTGAGACCCCAGCCCTGATGTCATGCTGTTTTCTGGAAGAAATGAATAAATACTGCAGAAGCCCTCAGATTATACTTTGTTTTGATATGAACATAAATGCTAGGGCTCTTTCCTTCTGTAAATCAGTAAACAAAATGTAATGTAGCAAATTAAACACTTTCAGTCTCACCTATTGAAGAGCTGATTCAGATTTATTAAGGTTAAAAACGTCATTTCTAATTACTTATTTTCACTTCTATGTGACTTATCAATGATCATGTCATAAATAAGCTTAATGTCACAAAATATTACAGTGTTGACTATTAGGTCAAATGTAGGGGTGAAGAACATTTCTGTCCTTAGAGATACTTACATTCCTTATAATCAGAGATGGTTCCTCTTAGCACTCAGTCTTACCTGAGTCAATTAATTCCCCTTTAGATTTTCCCTTGTGTGTTTGTTAATGCTTCAGATTGCCTTAACGGAAACAACATTTTCACTTTCCAGATTTTTGCAGATTTAAAAAGATTGACATTTCTGGAACTTATTGTGGACTTCAAAAACTCTGTGAAGCCAGTGCAATAGGTTAAATGTTTTTAATATTAGGAATGATGATTTAAGCAATGAGTTCATAATGACTCATTTGATAGCAACATACGAAACAGTAAGACACTTAAAAACCAATTAAGAGATGAATAAACCAGATTCAGTGTTCCATGCTATAATCTCAGCTCCTTGGGAGGCTGAGGCAGGAGGATCACAAATTCCAGGCCAGTCTGAACAACTTTGACCCTCTCTCAAAAAGGGCAGGGGATATAGTAGCTCAGTGATATAGTTGTCTGGCTAGCAGGCCAGAGATCCTAAACTCAATCCCCAGTTAAATAAGATAAGCCACTTGAAAATACCATAAATGTGAAGAGAACTTGCCAACTTGTTTTAACAATCCTGGTCTACAGGAATTTTCTTGCTAGTGACAACACTGCAAAGGTTATACTATCACATACTTGCCTGGTGTGGTGGTGCACACCTGTAATCTCAGCAGCTGGCAGAAGCTGATGGAGGATTAACTGAGAGTTCTAGATCATCCGGGCCTACACAGCAAGACCCTGTCTTAAAAAAAAAAAAAAAAAGGGTGGGAGGTACACGAATTATCCTACTGGGGTAGCAATGAGCAAGGTCTAGACAGTATCTTAAAACCGTCTGATTCATATTTGTACTTAAATAAAATAAAATTAATTAATGTCTAGACAATAATCCCTGCTAAATTAAATGAGATTTAGTAGAGCTGTAGGGGAAAAGGAGCTCTCTTCCATTGTTGGTGGGAGTGCAGACTGGTGCAAGCACTAGAACTAGCACTAGATGTTCCATTTGACCCAGCTAGTCCCCTCCTTGGTATCTTCCATCCCCCAAAGGGTATTAGAGATACCTGCTCATCCATGTTTACAACAAGCAGTATAATTTGTAATAGCCAAATCTTAGAAACAGCCCAAATGCCCAACAACTGGTGAATGTATACAGAAAATGTGGGTTTTTTACAGGATGGAGTACTACTCTGCCATAAGGGGGGATACACTAAGACATTTCTTGGTAAATGGTCACACCTTGAAACCATTCTTCTACGTGAAATGTATCGAGCACACCTGTGTAAATACTACATTGTTTCTGCAGCATGAGAAACTGAAAGTGTAAAAAACGACCTGAATATACAGTAGGTATTGTGAAACAAGAAGAAAATACTCAAGAACAGGACAAGAGAGGAGGATGGGGAAAAGAAGGAAGGGAACAGTATGAAAGAAAAGATTATGTGATTTCCAGGAAGACACAAATGGGTCAGAATTCCCATTCACTTGACTGACCGGTTTCCGCGGCTCAGTTTCCTCACACATAACTCATTCTCTGAGCCACTTCTGCACTGTTCTGCTCAGGGTCTCCTCCTCAGCCCCTCCACACCACAAGAGGACCCAGGCCTCCGCACGGGCGTACATGCGTGAGGCTCTGTGCTCGAAGCCCCTAGGAGCCTCCAGTCCAAAGCCACATGCTGGCAGCCACGTGTCAGGAAGCAGCAGCGCGGAGGCCGTTGACGCACTTGCGCAGCTCCGGGGGCTGGGGGCTGCGGGGCGGCGCGCCTCCCAGCGTCCTCAGCGTGCTTTGCCGCCAGGAAACAGCTGAAGCGGTTTCCTGCGTTCCTTAGTCCCAGTCTGGGCTTTGCTTTAAAGTGTGCCTGTGGGATTTTACATTCATCACTTCACGATGCAGCGGGACCCTGCTAAGAGAAAGCCCGAGAAGAAGGCAGAAAAGCGACTGTTTGATCCCGCGTCTTTCGGGAAAGACCTGCTGGCTGGTGGTGTCGCGGCGGCTGTATCCAAGACGGCGGTGGCGCCCATCGAGCGGGTGAAGCTGCTGTTGCAGGTGCAGGCGTCATCCAAGCAGATCAGCCCCGAGGCGCGGTACAAAGGCATGGTGGACTGCCTAGTGCGGATTCCACGCGAGCAGGGTGCGTAAGGCAGGCCCCACACCGCCTCTGCCGCTACAGGGGGACGACGGCAGGAGCCATGGGGGAGGCTAATGTTTCTTGACTTTACAAAATGTTCATTTTTGACCAACTTTAAGACTCTGCTTTTCCAGGGCTACAAAGGCTTTAAATGTAACCAGACTTTTTTGGATAAAACCATCATCTTTTTCCCCTAATTTCTCTTGATGTAATATTTACATTTTGGTACCTGTGAACCTATGCCTGGCTCAGAAAGCCAGTCTCCCAGAATTAAGGGAGATGCCGTTAGGCACGCTACTGGACATTAATTTTCCCCATTAATACTGAAAGGGCTTTGGGGCTAGAGAGATGGCTTGGTGGCATAATCGCCTGCCTGGCAAGCGCAAGGACCAGGGTTCGATCCCCCGTTACTGCATGCCATGGTGGCCCCAAACCTCGGGTGTGCCATGGCTACCCTGAAATCAGGTGTGGTGGTACATGCCTGTAATCCCAGCAGTAGGGATGCTGATACAGGAAGATCACTACAAATCTGAGCCGCACAGTGACCCTGTATCAAATTATTTAAAATATATTGAAATGGCTTGAAGAAATGAGTAATGAAAGCACAACTGGTTCCTGAGTTCACAAAGAGGTTTATCAAAAATCAGTCTTTCACTATGTGACAGGAAAACTGTCGGGAAAAGGTGTCCTAAAACCCACACGCACGTTAGCTGATATAAAAGGAGCAGATTATTGATGGGAACTAGCTTGTGCTGTGCTGCTCAGTGGACCTGAGCATCAGTCATGGCTGGGGAAGCAGGGACATTATAGAGCAATGAGCATGTGGGAATGGGGAAAGGTGAGTCATAGTGGCCCTGGATGGGCCAGAGTGTTCTGGGCATAAAGTATAGAGTGAAGCAAGCTGAAACAAAGCTATATGCATAAGCAGCCAGATGCAGTCAAGGTTAAATCATTGTAGTACAGTTGTGGTTGGCGCATCAGGAAACATTGACTGTGGGGCAGGGGAAGGATGCCCACAACTGGCTGCCTTAGCACTATGTATTTGGATTCCATATTTAAAATTTTGTACAAATTTCAAAAAGGAAATAAACCTATTTGTTGTACATTTTGGAAAAGTATGAAGTACCTTCAAGGCCAGAGCAATACTTTATATTCTACTCCTAGGTCTAAGGTAGGATCCTCTCCCATTAAAGAGGGTTTTTTGTTTGTTTGTTTGTTTCTAGTATGGCCTGGTCTATAGTACTGGGAAGGCTAAGACAGCTGAAAAGTTTGTCCCTAGGGATGTAGTTACAGTTTTTCCCAACCTACTGAATTTACGTAGAGGGGCAGATGCAGTCTAAAGGCATCATCCACAGTGCATTTAGAATCCCCATCTAGGAGCTAAATTCATATATTAAATATTCCAAGGCTTTTATTCATCTTCCTTGGACTGTATTTATTGTAACAGGCTTGAGAGAATAAAGACCTTTTTATTGTTAGCTGAGATGCTTCAATTATTTAGGCCGATAAAGTAAAATATTTGATCAGATTATAGTGACCAATGATGTATTTATTTTAGGTTTTTATTTGATGTTTTTATTTTGAAATTTATTTTTTAAACTACTTAAATGCAAACAGTCAACATAACTCATACCTTGAGTTAATGCTAAATATTAGTATGATCCCCGCTTTTTGTGCCTTCTAAGGTAAGACGATCATAAGCAGAACTTTAGGTGTTTTCTGATTTTATGTACAAGGCATTGCTATAAAAACACCCTGATACAGCCACAACAAGGATAACATTGCCACCTAAAGGCAATTTGGAGACATGCATAATTTTTTAAGAGAATATTACTTTCTGTAGTCAGATCCATATAATTAAGATCTTATATGTTTAATCAGTGCATTACTCCTGTACAAATAGAAAAAAATTTAATTTTTCTAGTCCAGTATGTCTGTTAATTTCTGTACAATGCCAGTTCAGCCTGGTAAACTGATAAATTTTTCCAAGGTTGACAACACACTTAATGTTTCCAAAAATCAGATTTTATAGATATTAATAATAGCAGTATGCTATGTTAGGTATGGATAGTAGCAATGGCTTTTCCAGATTTTACAGTCATCTGAACACAATTATAGAAACATATGGCAAAGTCCATTAAAAAAAAAGAAAAGAAAAATACCTAGAAAACAACGGAGTTCTGTTTGTGTTGCTAGTACATCATTTTATTTTAAATTCCTTTATTTATTACAGTGTCTCGCCACACATCACTGACTCCTTTTTTGCGGGGGCTCAGCCGGCCCTGCGGGGAGGGGCTGGCATGGCATGTGGTGCTGGGGCTCGAACCGCGGTCCCTGGGAGGCGCTCTAGACCGCTGAGCTATCTTGCCAGCCCTAGTACATCATTTTTGATTAGCTTTTTAATCATCATCTGTAAAGAAAACATTTGAGCGCAACACCATTAATAACAGCTCTACAACATAGAGTAAAGCAGGTACAAGCTATTTTACATTCACAGAGGTATGACACAGTACTGTCATACATCTATAATACTAGGGGATACAATTAGTCACATGGAGAGAAAACATTCTCTCAGGCTTTCACAGAGAGCATACATAATATTTAAAGAGGATTATAATCCTGAGTTGCAATGATGAGAAATGCAAGTCAGGAATGCTGTACATCTCTTGCTAAGCACAGTCCAGAACTAGACTTATGTTGCAACCTGAATGACTTTTATATCTCCCATGACATTAGTGTAGCAGTAAGGGCTGTTTATATTTTTAATTATTTCATTTTATTTTACTGAATAACAAGTACATTTTTGAAACAATTCAGAGTTCAATATATGGCACTGAATAACCCATTAGAACTGAACCAGCAATGCAGATATAGACTATTCTTTAAAAAATTTGGTCACAAAGGGAAGAAGAAAGGGCAAGCACTGGAGCAGGAGTAGACAGGCAACAAGCATCAGGGAAGCACAGAATAATTTGTAAATTTAGCCATGGAAAAGAATTGTGGTACTGTTAAGAAGAGAAAGAAAGGCAAATATCATTTACTTTGAGATTTAGGAAAAGAATGCCCTTTATTTTTTTCCTATGAAATTGCAAATGAGAAATACTGAGAAAAGCTAAGTAGGGTAGCATTTGGAGGCCTGGGGATGTTGCTCAGCAACAGAGCATTTGCTTAGCACGCATGAAGCCCTAGATCCAAGCCCCAGTGTCAGTAAAGCCTGTTTATGCCTACCACATCCTTCCTCTTACTTCTAAATTATTTAGGAATACAAACTGTTGGGAACATAGTTTTATACACTGATTCTGCTAGTACAACTACAAGAAGAGGGACAGTTATACTTTTTTGTTCAGAATTTTACTAAGAGTTGTTCATCACTGTGAAAACTATGTCAAACTATTTTTCACATTTAACTGTCATGTCATCTATATTTGTCTTCGTTTCATTTATAGCCATTGTTTGTATATATGTTCAAATGTTCTTACTAAGAAAGCCAATTTAAAAGTGTCAATGTCAAAAGTGTTGTCAGTGCATCGTGTGTGTGTGTGTGTGTGTGTGTGTGTGTGTGTATTTTACGCAGGAGATTGAATCTAAGGTCTTTACATGGAGCTATATATTCAGCCCATTCTTTTTGAGACACAGTTGCTGAGATGCCCAGGCTTGAACTTGTGATATTCCTGTGTCAGCCTCTGAGTTCAATTTGTCTTAATTACAACAGATTCATTATTAGTAGAAGCAAATACAGTATATGACTGTCATGTCTATAACATAGTGCTAGCTTACCAGTTTACTTATTAAAGTACCCTATAAGGTCCTTTAATTTCTCTTTATGTAATAGTTGAAGATGTTATCTTTATTTTTTAATTGACAATGTAGTTAATGATTGTTTCATTTCTGGATAGCATAAGAAATAAAATATTTATTGTTTGTAGAACTTTGAGTCTGTTGGGTTGAGAATAACCATGCTAGACTATTATCAAATTTTAGTTAGGATCAGTATTCATAAATTACATTTTCTAGAAGTTGCCTTCTCTGTCACTTTTTAAAATCAAGACATATCTTCATCTCAAGTATTATAAAGTTTCTCTTGATTCTGAATATTTTTTATTCTTTTATTTAGGAAATGTGAAATGAGATCTCAGAAGACACAAGTATATGTTCTTTACCTTCTTTATCTCATTCTTTCCGCACTAAAGATGTTTACCCAGTTATGTAGTTTTATACACTCTATTGTCAGATTCTAATTAAACCCTCAAAACATAAAAAAACTTTTATGATTCAGCCAAAACAAGCAAATTTAGGATAATACTAATATCACAGAAAGAAAATAGCACAGCCAAAATCCGAAAAAGAAATAGAGCGGGTTCCATTTACTCTGAGAATTACTTTGTCATGCTACATAGAAATGCTAATCTGGAGTGTTGCCTTTACTCTGTGGAGAGGACTGTTGGTATTGGTGAAGTTAAAGTTAGGACCGGAGGCACTTTGCTGTCTTCAGTCAAGTTGAGGGTGTAAAAATGCAGAGCAATAAGACCTTTAACTTGGGGAGGCAGAACCATACTCCAAGGAAGTAGCCGCAGCAGCCTACCACTACCAGTACCTGCAAATGGGCAACAGACCAGTAGCCAAAAATGAAGGTTTGACTAGTGACCTGAAGAATTTTAGAAAACCAGGAGAAAAGACATTTACCCAATGTAGCCACCTTTCTGAGGGCAATCTTCCCCCCGATACCGCTGAAGAGGAAATGAGATTATTTGAGAAATATCGTAAAGCAGGAGAAGTTTTCATTCATAAGGATAAAGGCTTTGGCTTTATCCTCTTGGAAACAAGCACCCTTGCAGATTGCCAAAGTGGAGCTGGATAGTATGCCTCTCTTTGGAAAACAACTGCCTGTATACTGTGCCTGCCACCCTTACAGTCCCAAAGTTCTTCAGTCCATGTCCACTGAACTTCTGGACGAAGCCTTTTCTTTATTTGGCCAGGTAGAAAGGGCTATAGTTATTGTGGATGATGGAGAAAGACCCTCAGGAAAAAACATTGTTGAGTTCTCAGGGAAGCCAGCTGCATGGAAAGCTCTGGACAGATGGAGTGAAGGGTCTTTTCTACTAACCGTATTTCCTTGGTCTGTGACTGGAGTCTATCGACCAATAACATCAGATGAAGGACTTTTAGAAAAGCTTGTTAGAACCAGCAATTTCACAAGGAGCGAGAGCAGCCACCTTAATTTGTACAGCCTGGCTCCTTTGAATATGAATATGCCATGTGCTGGAAGGCAATTGCTGAGTTGGAGAAGCAGCAGCAGTATCATGTGGATCGCAACATCAAGGAAGCATGTAAGAAGATGGAGATGGTGGCTGCTTGTTGTGAGCACCATGTTCTGCTGATGAGGCAGGATTTGATGAAACACAAAGACCTTCAGAGAATGGAAGAGCTACAAAACCAAGAGGTCCAAAAACGAAAGCAACTGGAGCTCAGGCAAGAAGAGGAGGATAGGTGCTATGAAGAAGAAATGCAGTGGCAACTAGAAGAGATGATGCAGCAACAGCAGAAAGGATTTAAGGGACCCTTCCCTAATGTGCAAGAACAAGAGATACAAATGGGCCAGGTGGCTATAGGAGGTGCTACAGGCATAAACAACTAGGTGCCATGTCCCCTGCTCCAGTGCCAGCTAGTACTCCAGGTCTTCCAGGACCTGACAGTATGATGCCTGGTGGAACCTTGGGATTGATGCCACCAACAAGTGAATGCTTTGGCCAGGCTGCTACAATGGAAGGAATTGGGGCAATTGAGGGAACCCCTCCTGCTTTCAACAGTGTAGCTCCTGGAGCTGAATTTGCTCCAAACAAATGTCACCAATACTAATAAAGTTGCAGTGTCTGTTTTCATGAAACTCTTAAAAGAAAGAACCCTTTTAGACTAGCCAGAATTCTACCATAAAAAAAGTGTTAGGGATTCCTCCCAATAGTTAGGTCTTCCCTGCCTGTACTATTCTAAGGGAATATGCTGGAGGCGGAGAGCAAGCAGTGGGGGTGGGGGTGATATTTAACAAATTCTGTGTGGTTTGTCTATTTAATCAGTTCTATGTGATGCATTCCTGAGATGTCAACTGTATTGAATTGTTGAAGGCTAGGGGAACCATGACTCTAAGGCTTCCTTAGAGTCCCATTGACTTTGAGCATTCAAGTTTTTTGTCCATTAGATTTTATTTGCTTTCTATACACCTCACGCCCAGAGACATTGCCACATAAACCACAAAAACCAAACATCTCACAGTGACCTTAGGCCCATTGCTCCATTTGCTCCCAGGTGAGAATTGAGGCAGATGTCCACAGAGGCCACAGACAATATATGTACAGTTCTGTTATATCCCATATATTTCCCTTTCATGAACTAAAGACGTTTTCTCTTAGAGATTTTCATTTTAGTATACCTTTAAGAAAATCTTGTGTTAACTTGCTTCCATCTTTTCCTTGGGTAAGTACATTTTTGTGTTTATGATGTTGGTGTTCACAGCTTTTCTTGACAGGCCTAGTACTGTCTTGGGAATAGGGTTTCTGTATGCTGAAGGTCTGACAGTATATTAGCCTTGCCTATCTTAGGTAGTGATGGTGCACTTTTTTTTGGGGGGGGGTACCGTGTTTTATTTATCCCTGATACCTTAAATTTGGAGTTTTTCTGAGATGGAGCAGTAATACAGCATCAACTTATTAAAGTATATTTTAAGCCTTTAAAAAATGCTATTCTGATAAGACCTGGGATAAGACCCCATGAAATACAGATTCTTACATACTATTCTCAAGCATAAACTGCACATGAAACATGACTGGGGAGATGCTTGAAACTGAATACCTCAAATAAGTCCTCCAATTATGTTCTCGTTTTTTCTGTATTTTTATAGAAAGGTCTACAGGGTGTTCAGGGTCTCACTACTAGATCAGATGCATAGTAATTCTCCTGTTCAGAGCTTCCCAAGTGCTGGGATTACAGGCGCATACCACCACTCCCAGTCTCAATTACCATCTGAGCGTGTCCCAGGGGCAGTGCTGGGATGGGGATCAAACCCATGGCTGCTGTGCCTGCTTGCAGGTGCTTTAATCCACTGAGTTATTTGGCCAGCCCTTCAATTTTGCTCTTGTATCAACTGACACTTTTAAGTTTTCCCTGAAAGCGTTGTCTAAATACCTTCTTCATCATTTGCTATGTCTTTATCCTACATTATTTTACTTTATTTTTAAATATGTGCACATACATTAAGACACTCTATAAACAGTAAATATACACAATTTTTTATTTGTCAAATTTCTCTGTGAAGTTGAGAAAATTATTTTTGAGGCAATATTTAAAAATTAGAATTTGCTAGAAATGGTGGCTCTCTCACTAAAGCAGAGCATCTATTAAATGACCTAATTTTTAAGAGGGGGGAAAAAACCTTCAAAATTTAAAACAGTTGAAAGAAATCTACTAAGTAAATTGCCAGAAATACTTGTTTCTGGCAATCTGTCTTTCTGGCTCCTTTCCCTTAAAATACAAACAGTGTAAGACTAAGAAATTAGTGCCTAGTACTACTTTCAGGAGGTAGAACAGTGTCTTTTATATAGTAGATATCAAACAAAAGGCATTAAAAGAATCATTATCTCTCTTTGTGTTTTACAAGTATATATGATAATAAGTATAGTTTCAAAGGTAAACATTTTTTAAAAATATATTATGTGAGAATCATGCTCATTTTTTTTAAACACTGATACCAATAAGACATGCTGGACTGTTTCATTGTTATTTTATCTTTTTTTCATTAAAATGAAAAAAAAACATAATATAGCAACCATATAATTAGCTATCCCTGTTTTGAAAATCTGTAACATGTATTGTTGTATGTTACCCTCTTTGTCATTTTTTCTATTTCTTTTTTTGCTTCTGTTTTCACGGTTCAAATTTTAAAAAAAAGAAAAAGAAAAATATACAAAACAAAACAAAGACGTGTTGGAGCCTTCCAGTCTAGATTATATATCCAAATATTTCTAGTATTCCTATTATTGGGTAGTAAGTTGAAAATATTACCTCTTCCATTTAAAGTCTTTTTTTTAGTTCTTTATAAATTCTAGAGAGAAAACCTTTGAGTGCTTATTAGCTTTTTTTCCATTTAAAGTCTTAATTTATTTCTTCAAAATTATGTCCAAAGTAGATTTCTTTCAATTGACTTAAATTTTAAAAGTTCTTTTTTCCCTTTAAAAATTAGGTCATTTAACAGATGTCCTGCATTAGTGAGAGATGCCACCATTTCTAGCAAATTATCATTTTTTAAATATTGCCTCAAAAATAATTTTTCCAACTTTACAGAGAAATTTGACAAAAAATATGTATATTTACTGCTTACAGGGTGTTTTGATATATGTATACATTGTTTATTGATAACAGTAATCCAGGTCATTAGCATATCCATTATCTCATAAAATTAAAATATGTGTGTTTAGAACATTTAAGATCTACTGTATAGTAAACTGCAAGTATATGTAGACCAAGCATAACTATAATAACCGTGGTGTGTATTAGATATCCAGAACTTAATCATCCTGCATAATTGAGACTTGTGCTTTTAAAAGACACATTACTATTCACCTTTTTTGCTCATGTCCACCATTATATTCTTTGTTTCTATAGTACAGTGGCACCTTGATTCATGAACTTGCTTTGCTCCATGGTTTTGGAAAAGATGGCCACATTTATATTTATAAGGAAAAAGATGGTCACAGATATGTTTGTATGAAAACACAAAATTTTACCACTTTTGTTTGAAAAATTGCATTCATGAACTGAGGTACCATTGTATTAGTTCATCTTTTTTAGATTTTGTATATATCTATATCTATATATGGATAGATATAGATATATATGAGATCCTTCAGTATTTGTCTTTCTGTACCTGGTTGTCTCACTTAGCACAACATTTGCAAAAGTCACACATAATGATGCTAACAGGATTTTCTTTCAAAAGGCTGAATAATATTCCTTGCACGTGTGTATCAGACTTTCTATGTCTATTCATCTGTTGATAGACACATAGATTCATCTCTTATCTTGGATATTGTGCTGCAAATAACATGGGAATGCAGATATACTATCAGTATATTGATTTCAGTTCCTTTGAATACATATCCATTAGGGAAGTTGCTGGATCAAAGTGTAGTTTTGTAATTTTAGATTTTTGAGGAACTTTCAAAGTGATTTCCAGAGGTGCTGTATACTAATTTATATCCCCAGCAACATGTAACAATTTTTTTCTCCACATCCACACCAATATATTTTTATCTTTTGTATTTTTGGCAATATCCATTTTAATAGGTGTGAAGAGGTGTTTCATTCTGGATTATAAGAAAAGTTCTAAACTTTCTAAACAGTTGCATAGTGATTGAACTGTGAAGCTTTTTAATCCTTGAAAAATAGAGATTATTGGCTTTAGTTTTTCCAGTATGTTTCAGGCTTCTAGAAATTGGCTTGAGTTGAAATGGATCCCTTTTCGAACTAAATTTCCACCTCCTATTCAAAATGGTTCCAAAATATCACAAGCCAAATTAAACTTCCACACCTTAAAAAAAATGATTCCATGATATAAAAACACTGTATGATTTTTAAATTCCTTTCTCATTCTCATAGGTATATGTACAAATCAGTAAGTGGATGTACTTGTTCTTTCTATCATACTCTCTTGTAACAGCAATATCATCAAGGTTTAGAAATCAATGTGGGAATGAATTTGTACATCAAGATTTGAGATTAAAAGGTTACTAGCTTCTGTCAAATCTTATTTAACTCAGTTTTTCTACTCATAGCAAAAAAATTATTCAACTGTTAATGCTTTCTGTGGATTTTTAAGCATTAAATGCTTTTTTAAATTAATGAATTACAATAGACTACCTATAATACTATCTTGTTTCAGAGAGACATTTTGCAAAGCTTGAAAGTCTTCAACTAAACTCCCTTAGTTTAAATAGGTGTTTTAAAACGGGAAACCCTTTAATAACAATGCAATGTGGGTTTATGTAATTATATGTTTCATTTTATAGGTTTCTTCAGTTTTTGGCGTGGCAATCTGGCAAATGTTATCCGCTATTTTCCAACACAAGCTCTAAACTTTGCTTTTAAGGACAAATACAAACAACTTTTTATGTCTGGAGTTAATAAAGAAAAACAGGTAATTATATTCCATCATCTCCAAAATTTAAAAATGATTATATTTATCTTACCAGTTGTGTCAGCTTTCCTGTGTATTTCTCTTTTTATTTTATTTTATTGAAGAACAAATAGCAACGAGACAGTTTCAAATCAAATTAGTAGGACAGATTCAACAACTAATACATTGCATATTGTTTTCATAGTGGCTTTTTGTTGTACAAGGTGCATACATGATACTCTGTCTACAAACACTATTATAGCAGATGCCTCTAATCAATTATTTAACAGAATGTAGCTGTATACCTATCTTTCTTTTAAAGCTGAATTGTAGTACAGTTTCAATAATTAATACTTTTTACATTGTTATCTTCCTAGTGGTTATCCATAGTACAAGAAGCAGACAGGATAACCTGTCCAAACTCTATCAGTGAAAATCTTCTTCTCACAGAATTACACAAAAGTACTGCATATTTATCCTAACTATGGCTTATACAGTCCTGTCAAAGATGGATATTCTATTGTCATTCAATTACTATAGGTGCTGGAATTCAGCAAACCAATCGAACACAGTCCACCAGTCCACGATAATAATGAGTTATTCGAAGAAGTTGTTGACTAGAGCCATTTACAGCTCAGCTTATTATTATGGCCTTATTTTATATACCTGATTTTCATACTTTTCTGCTGGATGGTTAAGACCAAGATAAAGCAAGACCCATATGACAAAAAAATGTAACTTTTGTATCTGATGAGGTCAGTCAAGTCCCCTCAGGGTTTATCTTGTAACCCTGTACCTCACTCTGCAGATCCTTTGTCTGTGTCAGCCATATGGATGAGTCATGGCCATTGCTGGACCAGATTGCTCTCTGTGAAAGCCTGAGAGAAAGTTTTCTTTCCTTGCGACTCTCCTTAGGCACACTATGAATCATCGATCATATTCGTCTGTGGCTCGATAATCTCCCTGATCAGAAAATTTGGGGTACAGCTGAGTTCCATGATGTTACAGTACAGGCTCACCTATGTCCTGAGTCTTCACTGACTTTGAAAGGCTAGGGCCAAAATGTTGGCTGACCTTGCAGCCCTTCCATTTCTCCAATTTTTGATCTGCAAACTTAGGTTGTTAACCATCCAGAAGAGAAGCTGATTATTGCCCTACAACATATGCAATTAAGTTTACCCTCTCTTTCTAAATTCCTTTTAGTTGTTGTTATACCTTTCTATATGTATTTCTTCTTTTGATTTCTTATACTAGGGAGACTATATGCTATTTGCTTATGTGGGTCTTGTTTATTTCGCTTATGAGTATATGTTCGAGTGGCACCCACTTCAATATAAATGCTTCAAGTTTATCATTCTTTATAGCTGAGTAATACTCCATTGTATAAAAATACCACAGCTTTTTCAACCATTCTTGAAATTCATTTAACAGGCATCTTGGTTGTTTCCAAGATTTTGCTATCACAAATTGTGCTGCTATAAACATACGGATATATCACTATGATATGGTGTTTTGAATTCCTCCAGGAAAATTCACTGTAGGAGGATAGCCAGCTTGAATGGGATTTACAGTCCTAGCTTTGTGAGGAGTCTCCACACTGATCTCCACAAGGCTTACACCAGTCTGCATTCCCACCAGCAGTGGAGAAATGTTCCCTTTTCCTCACATCCTCTCCAACATTTGTTCTTGGTTGGTTTCTTTATGATAGCCATTCTTTCTGGAGTGAGATGGTATCTTGGTGTTGTTAGAACTTCCATTTCACAGATGGATTCTGCTGTGGAGCATTTTTCATATATTTATTTGCTTTAATTTCATGCTCTGAGAAGTGTGTATTCATCTCAGATACCCATTTCTGGATTGGGTCTTTAAATCTGAGGGCCCTAATGTATTTTAGTTCTTTATAAATTCTAGACACCAGACCTTTGTCTGAGTGCTTATTAAGATGTCTCTCAAAATTTGTGGGTTGTCATTTCACTTTGTTGATAATTACTTTTGATGTGCAAAAACTTTTCAATAAGAGTTGATCCCAGTTGTTAATTCTTTAAAGTGTTTCCCGTGTGAATGCATGTTTGTTCGTGAACTCTTTGCCTACCCTGCTGTGTTCAAGAGTTCCTCCTCTTTTCTCTTTCAGGAGATTGAGTGTTTCTATTTTAATGTTTAGATATTTAATCCATTTTGACTTTAGCTTAGTGCATGGTGATAAACCTGGATCAAGTTTTACTTTTGGGGATGTAGAAAGCCAGCTTTTCCAGCACCATTTGTTAAAGAGGCTATTTTTCTTCCAGGAAGCAGGTTTGGCCCCTTTATGGAAGATCAGGTGGCTGTGTGTGTTCCTAAAGGTCTCTGTATCTTCTAATCTATTCTATTGATCCTCAGGTCTATTTCATTGCCAGTACCACGTTGATTTTATCACAGTAGCTTTGTAGTATAATTTCAAGGCAAGAATTGTGATGCCTCCTGTCTTGTCTTTGTTGGCCAGGATTGCCTTTACTATTCTTGGTCTTTTCTGGTTCCAAATACATTTTAACAATGATTTCTCTAGGTCTTGGAGGTATGTTGGTGGCAGTTTGATAGGGATTGCATTAAATCTGTACAAGAATTTTGGGAGTATGCCATCTTCACGATGTTGGTTCTTCCTATCCAGGAGCAGGGAATTATCTTTCCACTTTCTGAAATCCTCTACGATCTCTTTTCTTGGGGTACTGTAATTTTCCGTGAAAAGATCTTTGACTTCTTTGGTTAAGTGAATTCCAAGGTATTTCATTTTCCGCAGTGCTATTGTAAAAGGTATTGTTTCTATAGTTTCCCTCTCAGTGTGTTTATCTGTGTAGAAAAATGCTATTTACTTTTGAGTGTTGACATTGTATCTTGCTGTGCTACTGAATTTGTGTATCAATTTTAGTAGCTCTTGGTAGAGTATTTTGGGTCTTCCAAGTAAAGTATCATTTAACTTCTTCTTTACCTATTTTTATTCCTTTTATTTCTCCCTCTTGTCTAATGGCTATAGGTAATGATTCTACAACTATTGAATAGGAGGGGTGATAGAGGACATCCTTGTCTTGTACCAGATCTTTTAGTAAAAGATTTCAGTTTTTCCCTGTTTAGAATTATATTAGCTGTTGGGTTGTCATAGATGGCTTTCATCAAATTGAAGTAGAGGCTTTCTATTCCAACTTTCTGTAGGACTTTGTAAATGAATGAGTTTTGGACTTTGTCAGTAGCCTTTTCTGCATCAGTTGAGATGATCATGTGGTTTTTCGATTTCAGTCTATTAGTATAGTGTATTACATTTGTAGGTTTGCAAATATTGAACCATCCTTGCATCCTTGGAATGAATTCTTCCTGGTCATGGTGTATGATCTCTGATGATTTGTTGTATTCTATTTGCTAGCATTTTTATTGAGGATTTTTGCATCTGTGTTCATGAGGGAGATTGGCTTATAGTTCTCTTTTTTAGTTGTGTCTTTCCATGGTTTGGAATCAGTATAATACTTACCATCAGAAATGATTTTGGGAGGACTGCTTCCTTTTCAGTTTCATTGAAGACTTTGAGGAGTGTAGGGATTATATCTTCTATCAGTTTCTTGTAGAATTCAGCTGTGAATCCATCAGTACCTGCACTTTTCTTTCTTGGAAGGCTTTTTAGTACATCTCATATTTCATTGGCTGTTACTGGGTTATTGAGCATTGTTATATCTTCTTGATTTAGTTTTGGTAATTTGTACCTTTCGAGGAATCTGTCCATTTCTTCTTTGCTTTCTATTCTGTGAGTGTAAAGATTCTCAAAGTAGCTATTGACAGTTTTCTGAATTTCCACGGGGTCTGTGGTGATTATACCCTTTTCATTCTTTATTGCTTGTGGTTGAATTTTTTCTTTCCTCTTTTTCATGAGATTAGCTAGGGGCTTATCAATTTTGTTTAGTCTTTCAAAGAACCACTTTTTTGATTCATTAATTCTTTTTAACTTTTCTACATCTCAATTGAATTAATTTCTGTTCTAATCTTTATGATTTCTTCCCGTCTTTGGGCTCTGGGTTTGGTTTGCTCTTCCTTTTCTAGATGGCGGAGGTGTAGCGTTAAGGTATTTATTTGTTCCCATTCCGTTTTCCTACTGTATGAGTTCATAGCTATTATTTTCCCTCTCAGAACTGCTTTCATTGCATCCCATAAATTCCATAGGTTGTGGTTGAATTTTCGTTGAATTGTAGATACTGTTGAATTTCTTGTTTAATTTCATCTGTGACCCATTGATTGCTGAGTAGGGTGTTGTTTAATTTCCATGTATTTAGGCATTTTTTCTGCTTTCTTTTGTCATTTATTTCCAGTTTCATTGCACTGTGGTCAGATAATATGCATGGGATAATTTCTGTTTTCTTGCATATACTTAAGCATGACCTATGGACTAATATGTGGTCTATTTTAGAAAATGACCCATGGGCTGAAACAAATGTGTATTCAGCTGTGGTTGGGTAGAACATTCTCTATATGTCCACAAGTCCATTTGTTCCAAGCTCTGGTTCAGTTCTGCTCCTTCATTGTTAATTTTTTGTCTTGTTGACCTATCTTTTTGAGATAAGGGGGTGTGTTAAGGTCTCCTGTTAAGATTGTGGTCTTAGATATTAGATTTTTCTTGTCCATTAAGATTTGTCTTACATAGTTGCATGCTCCTATGTTTGGTGCATAGACATTTATGAGTGTGACCTCTTCCTCTTGAATTTTTCCTCTGACCAATATATAGTGGCCTTCTTTTTGTCATTTGATCATTCTTGGTTTGAAGTTGAGACTGTCTGAGAACAAAATTGCTACTCTTGCTTTTTTCTGAGGTGTTGTGGCATGTAGTATTCTTTTCCATCTTTTGACTTTAAGCCTATGAATGTGTTTTTAAGTGTGTTTCTTATATACAGCATATTGTTGGGTTTTGTTTCCTAATCCACTGTGCTAGTCTATTTCTCTTAATTGGTAAATTGAGTCCATTTACATTGATGGTTATAGTTGAAATGTGTTGATTTACGATTGAAATGTTATTTACCTACTGTTGTTTACTCCTTTTTTTCTTTGCCAGTTTTATTGTTTGCCCTATTTTAGTGGGTTCCTTCTGTTCTTGTTTGTGGAATTCTGGTCATTGTGGTCCCTCTCTAGAACATCTTTCAGTATCCTATGTAGGGATGGTTTGTCATCATGAAATTCTTTAGTTGTTCTTTGTCCTGGAAACATTTCACTTCTCCTTCAAACTTGAAAGAGAGTTTTGCAGGGAATAGTAGTCCGGGCTGGAATTTCTTTTCATAGAAGACTTGAGGTACTCTGCTCCATGCTCTCCTTGCCTTCATGGTTTGTGAAGAGAAGTTGGCCATAATTGTGATGGGTTTTCCTTTGAATGTGATCTGCTTCTTTTCTCTAGCAGCTTTCGGTATATTATTCTTGTGTTGGATTTCTGGGATCTTGACTAATATGTGTCTCGGTGTGTTTTTAGTTGGGTTGAAGTTATTTGGCATTCTATATGCTTCAGTTACCTGAATGTCAGATTGTTTCCTCATATTTGGAAAATTTTCTGCTATTACTTCTGCCCATATTCTTTTTATATCATTTGTATTGGCTCCATCATTCTCATTGATGCCTATTAGTCTCACATTGTTCATCTTGGCATTGTCTTGCAGGTGATGGAGTATTTTTTCCTGCATCCTCATTGTTACTAAGAGATCCTTTCTCACCTTTTCAGTAGCTGCACCAGTGCCTTCAAGATCTGAAAGTCTGTCTTCATTTTCACTCAAATGGTTTTGTAGACTTGTGATTGAGATTTTAAGTTCCTCTATATCTCTTTGACTCTGCTTCATGCAATCTATTTCTTTCCTGTATTGCTCCTTCAATGAGTCTGTCATATTTCTAATCTCTATTTTTTATCAGTGTCTTTAGAGGTAGCTATTAATTCTTTTACTGCATATTTCTTTTCAAATCAGGTTTCCTCCATATATGTCTGTATTTGACTCTTCAGATGCTATGGTTTCAGAGATTTCTTTTTTTATTTCAGAAATTATTTCTGCTCTGAGTTCCTCTTTAGCTTTCTGCCGTTGCTTCTTTGCTTGTGACACTGTTAATTCATACATTTTGGCTGAGCTAGTGTCCTCTGCACTTGTTATGGGTGAGCTCAAGGCCTGAGATTGTGTTTTACTCCTTGTCTTTGTCATTTTGTATGGCACTGACCTCTGACCTTTGGTGTAAAGCTTTGGTGCAGTTATAACCCTGGCATCTAATGAGATTCAAGTGCAGATCTATTAAGTTTGAGGTTATTCAGTTATGCCTGGCCTGAGTCTAGCTGTTGTTTTTGTTCAGCTCCTTTTTGCTGCAGCCCTTGGAAGTAAACCTGTTGTGCCCCTCTGACCCAACAGTGAGCTTGTGGTGCCCCTCTGTTGTGCGCCTGGCCCAGCAAGCACTGGGGAGCACAGAAGCTCTCCCACAGACTCACTGGGCCAGGCTGGGCTGGATCAGGGACTGAGAAAGTTGCAAATTTCTCACTCGCTTGGTGGCCTTGGGATGGGGGCTCTGGAAGGCTCTCACCAGAGGTGCAGGGGGATGTCGGAAGTTCTTCCACACACTCACCAGCTTGGGCTGGGGTGGATGGGGTCAAGAGAATCTCAAAAGTTCTCACTCGCGCTGCGGCCTTGTGGGCAGGGGCCCAGAGCTCTTTTTTTAAGAATATTTTCTACCAATCAGATGACTTACTCCCTAAATAGTAAATCGTTTCTTCTTTATTTCTAAAGATCTGTTTAGCTAAGATTAAAGTGTGTGGGAAACAAAACAAAATTATTAAGAGAGGTTTTTTTTTTTTTTTTAATTTAGGGCAGGGTCTACAAGGGTGTTCAGGGTCTCACTACATAGTACAGACTCATAGTGATTCTCCCGTTTACAACCTCCCAAGCACTGGGATTACAGGCACGTGCCACCACACCCAGTCTCAACTGCTGGCTCAGTGTGCCCAGGGGTTGAGATGGCATGCCAGGGATTGAACCCAGGCTGCTGTGCTCTGCATAAGCATGCTCTATAGTCCACTTAGTTATCAGGCTGGCCCAAGAAAATTTTTTATTGCAAAACTGCTTTCTATTTTTCAAAGCAATTAGTCTCTTGGGTATAAAAATCTTACTTTGAAATTTTACTACCAAATAATATATCATTTGTCCTGATTTCTGTATGTTTTGTTTGTGTCCATTATGCTATATTCCCTACATTAGTCTTGTACTCTAGTTTCTCTTCAGATCACATAAATCTTTCACCTTTTACTACATTATTCTACCTTCAAGGCTTCCTCTCTCTCTCTCCCAAAATCTCTTCCTTCTTACCCTTTCTCTATTTCTCTCCTTCCCACTCATTGTCCATCAAACCCATCATAGCCAACCAACCTATCTTAGCAGATATTTAAAAAGCAACTGTTTGTGGAACATTTCTTCATTGCTATCTCCTTTAATTTTTCTTTTATACTCCTTATTTCCTTTTTACAATATTATTTTGTTAAAAATATTTATTGAATGTACTGTCTTTTATATTGGTAACGGTACAAACATAACTAAGAAAATCCTTTAGAGACTAAAATCAGAATCTTGGGTCTTGGCATTGTTTATTTAGCTTTGTGGGTTTTTGAAGGTCACTTTATTTCAGTGATCTCTGGTGATTGTCTGAAGACTAGACATAATACCTACCTCATAGTTTTCTTGTTAGGTAGATTGCACATGAAGTACCTTGCTTTAAGATAGACACTTGTTAAATCATCCCTATAGTTTTAGCAGGATAGCTGTCATATTTAGAACATTCTTTGATTTGGAATCTTCATTCCCCTCTGCGTCAGAAGTCCCTATGATCACCCTCAGTTTTAATGATCCACTACAATTTGCAGAACTCAGAAAAGCTGTTATGTACATGCTTTATTATAACAAATGGATTCAAATTAAAATCAGCAAAGGGGAATGGTCTAGGAGAAACCAGGTGCAAGTTACCAGTTGTCTTCTGGTTAAGTCATATAGTAAGTATAATAGTCACATACCTGTAGTGTGTAACAACACATAAGGATGTGTTCCCAAAAAAATGGAGTTCTTCCATGGATGTTTCCAGAGTTTTTATTTAAAATCAGTTCCATAACTGTGACTCTGTGTTGGTTAGGATTCCCATCAATAGCCAATACCTGAAAATAAGGAAAAATTTATTTAGCTCATAGCTACTCAGAGAATTCAGTCCATAGTTGTTTGGCTACAAGGCAGAAGGTCTTGTTGGAAGAAGCTTCCCACCCATGGCAGCCAGGAAGCAGAAAATAAGAGGAAGAGCCAGGGACAAGAATACACCCTCCAACCATGAGTGGTGACCCACCTCCAACCAGGCTTTGCCTCCTAACACTACATTTAGCCATGAATTATCACTGAGTCAACTTGATGAGAATAGCACCCACATGATCTAAGCACCTTCCAAAGCTCCATCTCTGCACTAATGAGGCTTTGAGGGGACATTTTGAATTTAACCCATAACAGGGACTGACCTTGCTACTCAATTTTCACTCTTATAGAGGTCAAAATTGATAGCCTAGCACAAAGACCAAAGCGTACAAAATTAAATGTTTACCATAAATCACAACATTGATATACAGTATCCCTGCTAATTCATCTCAGTCCCATTGTAGATCTGTGACCCATTGAAGAGCCCTATGACTGCATAAAGCTTCAGGGGGACATCTATACAGAAGACATAATGTACAACGGCTCAGGTGAACTAGTGACCGATAAGGTTTAACTTACATGGCACTCAACTACATTATACTTCTTGTCTGCCAATTTTTTGTGTTATTATGTGACCATAATTCAAATTTAACTCACCTAAAACTACAAAGTAAAAGTGGGGCAGTGTGAAATACTGTAGTGCCAATTTCTTCTCCAAAAAAAGGGCAAAGTGAAAGCCCAATGTTAAATGGAACTTACAATTTACTTTATAAGCCTTCATGCTGCATATCATGTTTAACTTGGGTTTTAAGAAACAGATTGATAGGGCTGGGGAGATGGCTCAGTAGAATAAGGGCTTCCCTGGAAAGCACAAGGGCCTGCGTTAAATCCCCGGTTCCACCACAAGAAAAGAAACAGATTGAGTCAAATTGGTTTAATCAAATTACTTCAGGAAAAAGAGAATTATTATAATGATAATTGACACTTGAATCAAAAATAGCTCTATAAAACAAATTATACTTTGTCTTTCTCTTCCAAGTCACCTGATCTATGTAATTGTTATACCTGCTTTTTTGTGTTTGTTGTTTTCTTATTGTTGATCCCTTTTTTAAAAAGCTTGCCTATTTTTTCTTCTTTTTAAGGTAATTGTCAGCATCCCAGTAAGACTTTTATGACCTTTTTATAGGTCAGAGGTACCTAACTTGGGGTCCATGGATTCCTTCAGAATATCTTAAGTACACTGAAAGTATTTATTTATACAAGTATAATTTTTCTTGGGAGAAAATAATAGCATTAACAAATAGAGGCATAATCAATCTGAAGTGCTGATTATCTCCTGTGGCCTTTTTCACTGGAAGACATTATATCCTTGACCTTCAGTAAATCAGCATTTAAACTGTATGTCTCACACTGCCGACTGAGAAACAAACTATAGGCTGGAGATATGGTTCTAGGGTACAGTACTTGTCTGTCATGCACCAGTTCTTGGGGTCTGTTCATCCCCCTACCCCACTAATAAGCAGAAAGGAAGGACAGAGGGGGGAAAGGAAGGAGCGAAGGAAGGGAAAGGGAGGGGAAGGAAGGAAAAGGGAGGGAACAGGCTGTAAATATCATCACATCTGTTTAATTGTATAAAGGTAGCTTGTGTATCTGGTTGTTAACATTTATAAAAAATAGTTTACTCAATGTTTTAAGCAGAATCTGTAGTTTAATGAACACTTTTAAAAAATTACTGTTTCAGTTCTGGAGATGGTTTTTGGCAAACCTGGCTTCTGGTGGAGCTGCTGGGGCAACATCATTGTGTGTAGTGTATCCACTAGATTTTGCCCGAACCCGATTAGGTGCCGATATTGGAAAAGGTATGGAATTTTAGGTATATTAACTTTCCTTGTGTTCTTGACCATGTGTTATTTATTATATTATTATGCTATATCAATAGTATTACCAAATATAGCTCACAAATTTTATTCTCAGTCAAATAAATGATAACACCTAAAGTATATTTTTTTCTTTTACCTTAAAAAAGAAAAGAGGATGGCTCATTTTAACTGAAATATGAACACAGATCTTCTCAGTTTCATTTTATTTCCTAGGTGGTTTTTCCATGTATCATATTCTTGTCTCTCTAGGTCAGAGGTTTAACTTACATCCTGGAGATTCCCTTTGCCTCACCTCAATATCTTCTAATAACTTCTGGTAATTTGTTGTTTTCGAGTTAGAGTCTCACTATGAAGCTCAAGTTGGCCTTGTACTCATATAGCCCAGGTTGGCCTCCAACACAAGTTGAAAGGCAATCCTCTTGTCTTTGCCTCCTTAGTACTGAGATTACAAGTGTGTGCCACCAAACACAGCTATTTATGGTAATTTTAATGAATTATTCTAAGTCAGATTGCTTCACTTAGTCTGTTTTTATAAGAAATTTTTCAGTTAATTTCTTTTAAAATACTCCTTGAAATCTTGAACATTTTTAAAGACTTCAAAATAATAAACATTAGAAATAATACAGAATTTCACTAAACAAAATAATACAAATTCAATAATATTTGTTATATTGCATAGTGTAATCTTCAAATTAGTTGTTAAAAGATGGATCTATGTATATATACAGGACATCTTGGATAATTGTACTGCAGATTTCTGCTGGTCTATGCAAAGACCAGCAGAATGCTTTTTTTTCTCTTTTGTCTTTTTTTTAATAAAAATTTCCAATTTTGCATGCATATATATGAGCAGAAGCTCAGATTTTTGCCTTTTTTCTCTGTGAAAGTTTCAGGTTATTTAAATTTCTTAAAATGTTTGCTTGAAGGGCCAGCCAGATAGCTGAGTGGACTTAGAGCACCTGCTTCGGCAGAGTGCAGCAGCTAGGCACCATCCCCGGCATGCCGCGCTGGCCCGCCCCAGGGCTCACTGAGTGGAGACTGAGTAGGCATGGTGGCATGCGCCTGTAATTCCAGTGCTTGGGAGCTTGATCACAAGTCTGGTCTATGTAGTGAGGCTCTGTAGACCCTATAGACTCTGTACTATATACAGAAAAAAAAAAAGTTTGTTTACTTTTGATGAAGGTGTTTGACATATAATGTTGTTAATGGTTTTTAATGGCTTTGTTGTAGGCCCTGAACAGCGCCAATTCAAGGGTTTAGGTGATTGTATTGTGAAAATAGCAAAATCCGATGGAATTGTTGGTTTATACCAAGGATTTGGTGTTTCAGTTCAGGGCATCATTGTGTACCGAGCCTCTTACTTTGGAGCTTATGACACAGTTAAGGTAATTTGGGACTTTAATTTGGTTATATTAAATAAATATTCATTTTTAAAATTCTAATTAATATGTTCAGTAGATATGTTACTTTTAATTATGCAAATCAAGATAAATTATGAGAAATGAAATTTTATTTAATCATGACTTATGATCAAATTAAATTACTATATGGATCTGACTTTACAGATAAAGCATGTATCAAAATAGTAGGTTTTCATGGAATTTGCACTTTACAACATTTCACACATAGAAACATACCAATTAGGCTTGTATCATAATCAAGTATTTAGAAAAACATATAACAGCTTTTATGCTTTTACATTATTAATTTTATTATAAATATATTTAATAACTTGCTATTACTGTGGGAATAATTATTATATCTTGGTTATCTACTACATACTGTTAAATTCTGTATTGTATTTTCCAGTTTGCTTTCCAATTTGCCATTTCATTTTTTTATGAATCTTGTGTGTTTTACACCTTAACAGTGTTCTTTTATCTTTTATTTTTAAAATTTTATTGGTACATCTTAGATGAACATACTAATATATGAAATATGTAGCTGTACATGATCCATCTTGATTCTTCTATTTTCCTCTTTACCTTCTCTCCCTTTAGCCCCTCTTCTACTCCTTATTTTTCTTTTTTCCATGTCCCTTTTCTTTCCCCCTTCCCCTTGCTCCTTTTCTCATTTGAATATTTTCTTCACATGTCCTAATATCTATTATACATTTTGGTTTATATTTTTGTTTCTCTGACATAGTCTAAAACTCTTACTTTGAAGATAAACAGCCTGGAAAATGTTAAATAATTTACTTATTAATAACAAGTTAAAAGTCCATGTTCTTAATCACTATAGCAAAATGCTTTCAAAAGGAAGCCCTAAAACTGATCTCAGTATTTTTGAACAGATTAATGAAAAATCACATATCAAGAACATTTAACTATAGAAAAGTTTCTATCTACTTTCCCTCTTGTTTCCTCTAGTATGTCCTACAGTAGTTATAAAATGTAGAAACATTCCATCACTAGTTCAAAGCTTTACAGATACCCATCTAATTATCTGTTTATGGTAATGGCAGGCATTCTTTCATTTTTTCAACTTCACAGTGAAGAGCTACTGTTTGGTTACTGGCCGCCATCATTTCCAGTTATTGGTTTCATTAACAGTATATTCCTTTAATAGCAGATAGGATTTTTTCAACTATATCTTTTTTTTTTTTTTTTTTTTTGTCTTTTTGAGACAGGGTCTCACTATGCAGTTCAGGCTGGCCTTAAGCTCACTTTGTAGTTCAGGCTGGTCTCGAACTCACAACAATCCTCCTGCCTCAGCCTCCCGAGTGCTGGGATTACAGGCGTGCGCCACCACGCCCGGCGTCAACTATATCTTTGAAATATCATCATGTGTGTCACTTGCCTTTCTTACTGTACTTGCTATTATTAAATACAAATGGTTTTCATTGCATTTTAAATACAGTTGTACTTTTCTTTATATATTTATAAAAATTATCCTGTGAGTTACAAATTTAAGCTATCTTGGCATGTTAGATGGTTACTTGGTACATTTTTCTTTTCTAGGGCTTATTACCAAAACCAAAGGAAACTCCATTTCTTGTATCGTTTTTCATTGCTCAAGTTGTGACTACATGCTCTGGAATACTCTCTTATCCCTTTGACACAGTTAGAAGACGTATGATGATGCAGGTATTTAATTTGTAAGCTTAGTTGGGTTTCCTAATATCATTGATATGTACATGTAATTTATTTACATGTCAGAGAAATTTTAGCAAAAAGGAATAAGGCATTTGTTTTACTTTACTAAAGTAAACACTGTGATGTATTCTTACATTCTTTCAGATAAACTAGTCACCACCCAGCAAAGCTTTTTCCTTATCTGTCATCAGAACAGAAATATATTTGAGGGGTAGAGGGAGATGGCAGAGCTCATATGAGTATGTCTGTTTGAAATGCTAGATTGAGTAGAATTGTGCCCAGTTGTAACGAATGACATAATCATTTATTACAGTGTATTTTGATAAATGTAAATAATTCTGAGACTTAAGAATGAAAACTTGCCTCTAATAATCTGTGCTACTAAATATAAACCTCTCAACCCAAATTTTGGTATATCTCACTTCCACTGCTGTTGCTTGTTTAGAAGAATTGCTTCAGTAAATTTTTTAGTTGAGTGCTCAGTCCATCTTAAACTCTTGTGACACAAATAAGATAAAACCTGTACCCAAATTCATAATCTAATATTGAAGATATATAATTCTTCAAATAAAAATGTACATATGGGTTAGGGATACAAAGCAGGAGTGCAACCCAGATGTTTGGAGTAATTATATGTGGCTTCTTGGAAAGAAAAGTCTTGGCTTTTTCCAGACAGAGAACATTCTAAGCATGGGGCAGAATGAGGCGATGATTGAGGTAAAGCTTGAAAAGTAGTCACTTTGGCCAGATCATAAGTTTCATGAGGCCAGGTGAAAAGAATGACAAATATAAAAATGTACTTCATATGTGCCATATCCTGTCTCAAGCATTTTATACGTTGGCTCATTAAATTCTCAATTCTAGGAGGTTTGCTCTTTATTTTTATCATTTATGAAGTAGTCTTAGAAGATCCCACTAAGCTGGGTGTGGTGGCGCATGTTTGTAATCCCAGCACTTGGGAGGCTGAGGCAGGAGGATTGTTGTGAGTTCAAGACCAGCCTGAGCTACAAAGTGAGCTTAAGGCCAGCCTGAACTGCATAGTGAGACCCTGTCTCAAAAAGACAAAAAAATAAAAAAGAAGATTCCACTGAGCTACTCAGAAGGGTAAGACTAACCTCTTTTTACTTCACTCATAGTCCTCAAAGCTATTCCTTTTACATCTATTTTTCCTTTCCCTAGTATACTAGAACTAGTTTACTATATTGATACACTTCAAAATTTATTTTAACTGATAAGTAATTATATAAATTTATAAAGTACACTGTAGTATTTCGGTACATGTTTACCATATGTACCAGTCAAATCTGGATAACTGGTATACCCATCACTTCAAATATCAAAATCCTGCTTTGAGAGAGTAAAAGTAGAAGATGAGTAATCTCAGCTCGTCTTCTACCTTTACTCTTGAAAAACTCTGGGTTTGATCACAACTACTGAAAAAAAATTTTTTTTAAGAAAACATACGTGGAAGCAGGATATGGTGGTCCATACCAGCAATCCCAGCACAAGGATGCTAAGCAAGGGTACTGCCTGGGCTATGTAGGGAGACCTTGTCTTAAAACAATATAGATAGGGGTACAGTTTAGTTTCAAATGCCCTGGAATCAGTCTCTAGAACCACCAAAACAAAGGCAAGTAGCATTTAACATAGTTCTTACTTTTCTTAGGATAAAGGATGTCTACTGCTGCACTCTTACAATGGTACAGCAAATATGTGTGTGTGTGTGTGTGTGTGTGAGAGAGAGAGAGAGAGAGAGAGAGAGAGAGAGAGAGAGAGA
>PVKA01015390.1:0-50126 GCA_004027165.1 Ctenomys sociabilis | reverse complement strand
GTGGAATGTGTGGTCTCCTGGCTATCAGCTGGCCTTGACAAGCTATTCCACTCCCAGGGAAAGACAGGGCTTAGAGTTAACTAGGGCAAATGCTGGGCACATGCTCAAAACTTTCTGTATATAACTATGGAACCAATAAACATAATTATGAGCCATCAGCTTAGTCCTCCCAACCCTGGCTTCCCTTCTTTTCATTCCATCTTCCCTCTGCCCTGTTCCCCTCTGTGAGGGTTGTCTCCCCACAGCCAGTGACAGTGGGCCACTAATTAGCTCATGCCCATTGACCTCTATATGGAATTTGAAAAGGTCCTGGGCATAGATAGGTCAAGGTAGGAGTACAGCTTGTGGCCTTGGCCTCAATCTCTGACACCCCAAAATGAAAGTCCTGCTAAGTTGAAATATCTCATAAGGTATTTGACTTTTTCTTTGAGACAGGGTCTTTCTATGCAGTTCAGGCTGGTCTTGAACTCACAGTGATCCTCTTGACTGAGCCTTCCAAGTGCTAGATTACAGGTGTGCACTACCACGCCTGGCTTTCTGCCATTTTCAAGGAGATGGTGGTTTCTGAACCAAACTAGTCCTATTTTTGAGTGAATAAATTACACATGAAATATGCTCAACAATTTAGATTAAACTGACATACTCATGAATTGAAATACAAAGAAGTCTGCATTGCTAACTCCTCTTTCCCTTCCCTTTTCCCTCCCTATTTTCAGTGCTATAGATAGGCGTCTTCCTGTTCTTCCTGTCTTTTCTTCCATTCCCTCCTCCATCTTCTCTTTCCCCTCTTCCTCTTCCTCCTCTTCTTCCCTCTCATGCTCCTTCACATGTGTCATCTCAGTAACCATGAGAGAGCTTGGCTGGAAAAGAAAGGCATGGCCATGCTGTCTGATCCCTGTATTCTAGGACCTTTTGTGTCTTTTTTCAGTCACTAAAACAACCTGCAAACTCAGTGTGGTTCCCTCCCCATTTCAGGTGAAAGAGCTAGGAGATTAAACTGGACATCCAAGTCCCTCTCCAGCTCCACATCATCATTGGCTACTGGTCAAATGCAGATGTCCCAGCATGGACTTCTACAGCTGGGTGCCAAAGCTGCTCCTAATGCATCAGACCACTTCCCCTGTGCACTGTGGTGGGTGCTATGTAGGTACTGTCCAGCCTATGATTTAATGGTTTCACTCTCCCCAGTATCTGGGGTAGGTGTTTGTAGAGTAGGAGCTGAATACATGATGGTTTTACAAGTAAATGCAGAATTCTAATCCAGTGCCCTGCTTGTGGTGGCTCCTGAATCATCCAATAACAAATATAGATTTGGTTTCTGAAGTGCCTTTTACTGCAGATCTCCCTGCTCTGGATGCTGGCTGTGAGCTTGGTTTATGTTGCTGTTCACGTGCTTGCTTGGCAGGTAGGCTGTGAGCAGCCAGACCCTGGGCTAGTGGAGGAAGTACTTGCTTGATGGAGGAAGAGGAACAGCTCAGAGGGACAGGAACTATGACATGGGTGTTTCTGGGTAGGCCACGGGCGCACACTTGGACAGGCTCCCAAGGGGCTTCCGTTAGCAGTGCCGTAAGCACCGGTGTTTAGTGTTATAGCTGCTCTGCCCTAGAGTCGAATTCCAGGGAGAAGCCAGAGGGCCTATCACGTGCTTCTGTCTTGCTGTCTCCTGCTTGGCCTGATGGAGACCTGGCCCTCACCCCTATCACTACTAGCCACCTAGCTAGACCTGCAGAGATGACCCCACTGGGTTTCCAGAGGGCCCCCTACCAGCTGCCAGACCTCTGCCTAGGTCAGGGACACAGCCTCCTTAGTGGTGACAACAGTCACCAAGGGGATTTTCCTTCATCACTGAAGGAAGTAAACATTTTCTTCTGGAGCCAAGATGATTACAGGTCATTAGTGGCCAACACGCTGCATGAGTTTGGATTTGATGAGCACCTGCAGATCACAAGGCGAATAGATTGCATAGTGCCTGCATCAAGCCTGCCCACTCGCAGTGCTTCGTCCTCACAGGAGTGCTGCGACCTTGAGGATAGTTCACTGATGAGTGCATCATGCATCTGTCCCAATCTTCAGGCGCACTGGATGCATTCCTGCTGCCATCCCAGTGCTTGCAGCCCCACTAGAAGCTCATGATTGACTAGCTAGCTCCAAGGCAGGAAAGCCTGGCAGTGGGGCATGGTGGTGAGAGTGGCTCATGGCGTGGCAGATAGGAAGTAAAGAGTCAAGGTAGCATCTGGGAAGGGAACTAAACTGTTCTGGATCACACCTGCAGTGAAGCACCTCTTCCAACAAGTCCCTGCCACCTAAGCTGGATGTGTGTTTTTGCAGAGCTGTGTGCTTCCCAAGGGCTGTCAGTCAGTAGGTCTGAGAATCTGCATTTCCGGTGAGTCCATCATCCCTGGTGAGCCACAGATTGGAGAATCTATGCCCTAGTTCAGTCCAGGGGCCATGCAGTCCAGAGGTGCTGCATCTCTATGCATGGTAGAATGTCATCTACCTGCCAGTGTGCCTGGCTTTCATAGCCAGCTATTCTTACTTGCAGCCTAGAGATAGTAACTTCTGGCATGTTTTCTTTTTACTATTCAAGATTGATCCTCCAACTTTGGAACTTCTGAGTCACTAAGTAAGGGGTAGCTCAGCTTCCTGGGAGAGTCCACAGAATAGGCACCCAGTAGGCCTACATTGTGGTTTATAATGAGGTGACCTGTAAAGACTAATACAGTCTTATGCAGGGCTTATGGAAAGGTGATTGGATTACGGGGGCTTATAGCTGACTGTAGAAGTGGGGCCTGTTCAGAAGCAGTGGGTCACTGTGAGCATGACCCAAGAGGGTTCACTGTTGGGAGCCACTGAAGCAGAAATTGATTCTATGTGGGAGGGTGGAACGAGGCCTCATTGCCTAAAACAGTCAAGCTACCTCAGTCTTGAGAGAAACCTCCTGCCTAGACATTGTGGGATGTTAGTCACTAGGCAACCTTGTGTCTTGCAACTTTGTAAAAATATAAATAAAGGCTCTTATCATTGTTTAGGAAATTAGGCCACCACCTAACCCAGCTCTTGTCTTTTTGTCTATCTTTTCCTTATTCCTGCTGCTGTTTCTTCCCAGTCACAATGGAATCACACTGAGAGGCCAACAGGTCCCAATATTTGGTGCCAGGTCAGGATACTCAGTATGAGGTATGTGTGGGTAGCAGGAACATTTCCAAAGAGCAAGCTCAAGGGAAGTAAGTGCACTGGTTAGAACCAATATTCAGCAAAGGCATGCATTGGTACTGGCACATTAGGGGTAAAACTTAGGGATGGAGTTTCATTAGGGCCCAAAACAGGCTTACTTGGGCCAGAAACAGATTCACCTGAGCCAGAAATGGGTTCACTAGGGCCAGAGAGATAAATGAGCATAAAGAAAGAAACAAGATTGAGAGGAGCCAAAAAGAGAAAAGTTATATTGAATTAAAAATGGAACAAATAGAGTCTCAGAAATCACAGATATAGTTGTGGCATGCTTGATCCCTGTATTTACTTGTGTTTTCTGGATTGTGGTTAGAAGATGTTTTTCAAACACAAAGGATTTAGCTCACAGCTCTCCTTTAAAATCAAGTCCCACGCAAGAGCAAGTCAAGGAAGAGGGATCAGTGGTGCCCCAGAAGGTAGAGCTTGAACCCTCTAGTCTTGTTCCATCAAATAAGGAAGGAGCAAAGTGGAGACAAAAGGGATCCTTCCCTAAGAGAAATCTTTCCCCCCAAAATTCATTTGTCAACACTCGATGTTTTTTATGGACCCATAGGCTGCAGACTGGCCGTGTCAGCTCAGAGAAATTTTGCTGAGTCACAGATCAGAACTTCTGCCTCTGGGGATGTACAGCCTTTTCTTTATCTCTCTTGCAATTGGCAGACAAGTGGGGGGAGTCCATGGAAGGTTTTCAACACATTTACCCTGTTTCTGAAGTTCAAGTCCCTAATAATCTGGGACAAGTGATACATCTTCACGAAGCTGTACCTTTTAAAAGCTTAAAAGAATTAAAACCAGCTGTTGCTATTTATAGCCCTACTGCTCACTTTACCTTGAGTTTAGTAGAAATGGTAGGACAACAGATTATGGCCACAAATGATTGGAAAGGAATAGCTATAAAGCATGCTTAGATCCAGGAGATAATTTATTGTGGAAAGGAAATTTCTTTGAATATTGTATGGACCAGGCAGCTCAAAATGTTCACCAGTCAGGCATTACAAAGTATATGCTAATTGGGAAGGGTATGTTTGCCGGCACAATCAACTGACCTTCGCAATGAAAATACATGAGCAAACGGAGGCAGCTGCCACTAGAAGCTGGAGGGAACTTCCTTCACAGGGTGGGGCATCCTTTAACTTGGCTTCCACTCATCAGGCCCTGAAGAACCTTTCCAAGCTTTTGCTGCACGATTATTACAAGCTAGTGAGAGGATTGTCAGTGACACAGAAGCTGGCAAATTAGCAATTCAACAATTGGCCTTTGAAAATGCAAATAAATGGTGTAAAGAGGCTTTAGGGGCTCACAAAAACTGGGCTATTGTGCCTGAGATGATTTAGATTTGTGCAGATACTGGCCCCTCTTTTTTTTTTTTTTTTTTTTTTTTTTTTTTGGTGCAGAGTCTCACTACCCAGCCCAGACTCATAGTGATCCTCCTGATTTCTGCCTTCCCAGTGCTGGGATTACAGGTGCACGCCACCAGGCCCGGACTCCATCTCTGGCTCAGCGCACCCAAAGGCAGGGCCAGCATGGCATAAGGAACCAGGGATCGAACCCTGGCCCTTGCGCTTACCTAAGCAAGCGCTTAGTCTGCTTAGTTATACCACTGGCCCTGGCCTCTCTTATGTACAGGGAGCTGCTTTGGCAGCAACTATTACTCAGGTTATTTAACTACAAGCTGGAAGGAAATGAAGAAACAAGGCTGTTTGTTTCTGTTGTGGAGATGAGGGACATTTAGCCCAAAACTGTTTTGCTACACCAAACACAACAGTCATTATTTATCTCTCCAATGAAACCTTCCAGTCCATGATGTACAAAATGTAGATGAGGGTGTCATTGGACAAGTGAATGTAGATCGAAAACTGATGTGGAAATCTGACCCATTCAGAGAAATTTCCATTAGGGCCTGTCTCAGTCTCATCAAATAACGAGCGCTTTTCCCTTCTCCTGCCATAAATGTCTCTGACCTTTAGTGACTGACAACCTCAGTTCCTCCTCCAGGTTCCTATTAACTCCTGAAATGGGCCCCAAATTATGCCTACTGGAGTCTATGGACCTATGCTTCAGAGTACAGTGGGAATCTTGTGAGGCTACAGAAATCTCATTTTAGAAGGTTTTGCCTGGTGTCATCAGTGCTGATTATACAGGAGAAATCAAGGCTGTTCTTAAATCTACCAAAACCACTGCTTAAATCACCCCAGATACTCCTCTTGCGTAGTTAGTCATTTTTCCCTTGGTAAAAATTGGAAAACTTATAAATAAGGGAAAGCAATTCAAGGGTTTTTGATCTCCTTTCCAATCATTTGTGGCCATAATCTGTTGTCCTATCAGTCTAGTAACTCATACTGGGTTGAGCAGATTAAACAAAATTGCCCTGAGATGGAGCTGAGTTTTGAAGGAAAAGTATTTGAAGGGCTATTAGACACAGGTGCAGATGTTTCAGGTATTGCTCAGCACCCCTGGGCTGAAACACAGCCTCTGGATGTTGCCACTACAGATTTACAAGAGGTGGGCTTCTTACCTAGAAGAAGTGCTAAGTTGTTAACTTGGAGGGATGCAGAGGGTCAGTCTTGATATTTCTCTCCTTATGTCCTCCCCCATATCCTGGTCAATATATGGGGTTGGGACATATTACAAAGTATGGGAGCATTTTTGGTCACCTACCTCCCTGGTGACTCATCAGATGTTGCAGCAAGGTTTCCTTCCCACTCAAGGGCTTGGTAAATATAAACAAGGGAGAAAAGAATCTCTTTCAGTTATTCCTAAAAGGGACCATTTTAGCATAAGCTACTCATCTCACATTTTCATGAGGGACCTGGATCTCATTCTGACGTGGATGTCTGATGATCCAGTTTGCAGTGATCAGTGGCCCCTCACTCAGGAGAAGATAACAGCAGCTCATACACTGGCTGAATGAACAGATGATTCTAGGACACCTACACACCCCAGTAGCCCTTGCAATACCCCAGTTTTTTAAATTAAAAACATGTCAGGAAGATGGAGATTGCTACAGGAACTGCAGGCAGTTAACTGCACCATGAAACCTAACGGAGCACTGCAACAGGGATTACCCAATCCTGTAGCTATTCCTTTCCATTTTTTCCTTATGGTGATTTATTTAAAAGACTTTCTTTTCTATTCCTCTTCACCTTGAAGACAAAAAATGTTTTTCTTTTAGTTTACTCTCTGTTAATAATCAGGCCCCCAGGGGCCACTTTCAGTGGTGTTGTCTGCCATGGTGAATGGCGAATAGTCCAGCTCTGGGCCAAGTTTGTAGCTGCAGCCACTCTGTCACCACGATGGGCCCATCCGTCCACATACATTATCCATTACATGGATGACGTTCTTCTGGCATGTGAATCCCCATCCACCTTACACCAAACGTTTATCCAATTAGATGATGCCCTACGCAATGCAGGTCTAGTGATAGCCCCTGAAAAGGTGCGAACTATGGCACCGTTTTCGTATTTGGGACACCTTATTCAACAGAGACGAGTTGTGCAACAAACTGCTCAGATACAAGTTAAACATCTTACAACCCTAATGGTTTCCAGTCTACTTGGTAATATTAATTGGCCCTGCCTGGCTCTTAAGCTAACTACTCAGGAGTTAAATCTTCTCTTTGACATTCTCAAGGGAGACTCAGCCCCTATTTCCAAAAGAACACTTATACCAAAGGCAAAAATTGCCTTAGATAAAGTTAATCAGGCTCTTTCTAATGCTCAAGGGAGGGTGCTTCCTAGCCCCTGTGTCCTATGCGTGGCACCAGGAGCAGGCGAGGCCACAGGGCTTGTGTACAGAATCACGGGAGCTGGACAGGGCCTGGGCCCATGTGGTAGGCCACCGGAGATGGGCTAATTAGCTTTTTGAAAAAAAGTGTACTTAGTACAGGGTCTATAGGGTCTAACTACACAGGTCGGAGTTGTAGTGATCCTCCTGTTTTCAGTCTCCTAAGTGCTGGCATTACTGGCCTAGGCCACCACACCCAGTCTTAGTCACTGGCTCAGCTTGCTCCCAGGGTTGGGGCTGGCAGGGCCAGTGTCTGCCTAAACAGTTGCTTTAATGTGCTGAGCTGTTTGGCGGGCTTTTAGGTTTTGAGTCAGGGTCTTCCTATGCAGTTCAGGTTGCCTTGAGCTCATTTTGTACCTCAGGCTGGTCTCAAACTTGCAGTGATCCTCCTGCTTCAGCCTCCTGAGTACTGGGATTACAGGAGTGCACCACCATATCATCCAGTTCTATAAATATTTTTAATGTCCTCCTTTTAAAATAATCAGTCTTTATTTTCATAAGAGGATGCACCCAGCCTTTGGTATGAGGGAAAAAAAAAACTCTCCTTCTTATAAACTGCTAATTGAGGAGACACATTTTTAACTTTCATTAATTACTTTAGTCTGTATTAACACCTTTTAGAACCTTTTTAAAAATTGTGTTCACTTCCCCTTCTTTAATCTGTCTCAGTAGTGTAGAATCACTGATTCTCATCTTCTTCTTTTCTTTGAATACAACATTGGGTTTAATTTGCACTTGGGAAATGAAATGCAGATTTGCCATTACCCACAATGCTCTTTTCCTCACCACCTTCTCAGGCAGTAGGAGTTAGATTAACGCTGTTGCTATGTGTCCCTGGCCACACAGCACACTGCCTAGCTCCTCCCAGTTCCCATGGGAGGAAAGGGGGAAAGTTGGCTTTACTTTTGTAAGTTCTCAGCCTTCAGGTCAAGATGGTCGAGTGTTCAGTACTGTTCCATGATAAACATTCATCCAGTGGTAGAAATGAAGGTGTGCTAAAGATGTCTCTCGTATGAGGAAAGGCATTCCTACAGATTAAAAGCAGTGTGCCTTCTCGGGAAAGTTTGCTTACCAATAGTCCTTGCTGAACATGGCAGAGTGGACTGTTGAACTTCTGGCCTAAAGGGAAAATGTGCTCCAGAGGTAAAGAAGTGAAAGCAAAACACCTCTAAGAACTTGGGGGGCTCTCACTGACTCCAGGCTTCCTCCATAGCAATGATCAATTTCCTGAGACAATGGAGTACGGTCTCCAGAGTTCTGGGGGGAGGGCTTGTCACCTAAAACATTGTACACAGAGCAGTTGTCATGCTGTCAGTCAAGAGCACACATTCTCAAATATAAAGGCACCCACGAGAGTCTCACCATGAGCCCCAACAGCAGTGCCACTTACTAAGGAAATCTCACAAATGTACTATGAAAAAAAAGCGGTGATTTCAGATGGACTGATGGGGACCATGGGACCCATTTCAAAATAAAATTCCCAATACCCGTGGGAGTTGTGGTTATCAACTGATAAGCACTGATAACCTGATTAACATATTAATGCAGCTACTAAAAAATAGAAGTATAGTACAGGCTGTGAAAATACAAACATCTCCACATAGAATGAAGGATTAATGGATATTGTTTATAGTATAAACATGTAATTAATAGAATAATGAATATATTGTGTGTTGTTTTCATAATTTCTTTAGCCTTACAGGAATCATTCCAAACTGTGTGTTTATATGTTAGTGAGAATCACCTTTGCATTAAGTTATATCCCTATTTATTTATTCTTGGGAATAAATAAATTTGTTTAACAAATAATTATTTAACATAAATGATTACGTTTTCCCTAGGTTACTCAGTTGTCCAAGATGGGCTCAAATTTTGACATCTTACTGGCACAGTAATCCCAAGTGCTGGAATTACAGGCCTGCATCACCACACCCAGATTAGACATCTTTTAAGATGATAAAAATCACAAGGGCTGCCGATATGGTTGGTGGCAGAGTGCTTGTGCAGAAGGTATAAGGCCCAGGTTTAATGCCCAGCATTGAATATAAGATTAAAAAACTAAATGTTCAACATGTCTTTCAGTTTCATTTCAGTTTCTTTTGATGAATTCATGTAAAATTAAGTGTAATACTTTTTTTCTGAACTGCAATCTATAATAATAAACTACTGTTTTGAAACAAAGTCGTACGACACAGTCCAAAATGGCCTTGAATTCATTATGTAGCTCAGGCTGTCCTCAAACTGTCAATGATCCTCCAGCCTCATCCTCATTACAGGTGTGTATGTTACCACACTAGTTAATATTTCATTTTTCAAGAAGTATTTCTAACTTTCTGCTCTGCAAATGGAGTCTTGCCAGGAACCTGGCAAGTTGTTCTGGGGTCAGGCTTAGGGCAGTAAGTGTTAAGACAAGATAGCTCGGTAGCAGTTGTAAATTAATTAATCTCCATGTGTACATCTATCACTTCTAACCCTTCAGTGGAATCATGTTGAAATACTAGCTCAGTACTTGCTGAGTCAGGAATGGAAACCCTGGCTTGTATTCAGGTTGAAGAGCAACTGTGAGGGGTAGGGTGTGCAGAGGCTGGGGCAACAAGACGTCGCATGGCAGGTTGTTCCTGTGAGCTCAGGAATCCTTGGGGACAGTGAACTCCCTGCTGATAACAGCTAGGATGGGGTCACTGAAGGGCAAGTTGTCCTGTAACCTGGAGGGCTGAAGTCACCAGGTTGCTTGTGGAGACTTGGATAGCACATGTATCTCACAGCAAGGGCTCAGTCTTTCTCACTTATCATTTGGGAGCACTTTGTGACATTGCCAAAGGGAGGGCCTGAGCCAGTGGCAGCCAGTAACAATCACAGCCAAGACCTGGGCAGTGGTTAGGGCAGGTGCAGGCTCCTTACAGCACAGGGCTGGTGAGACACAGTGCCTGGGAACCATGCAGGGTAAGCCACGTGGCTTGCTGCCACTCTGTGTATGTCCCCTGTGCCAGCTGGACTTACTGATGTTAACCTCTACTTGCTGAGAAAGAACATAGAAGCTGTTTTGGGAGCTGCAACTTCTCCACTCTCCACTTTGTCCCCAGCAATGTAGCTTATGGAAAATAGGTTTTCTTTCTCTTTATCCACCTCCCCTAGCTCTGCACCTCCATCACTTTAAGTTTTTCTAATACAATCTATGCCTACGGAGAAACTTGATCTCTTTGAATTTGGAGGACTATGCACATGCAGAAGTCCGCTAGGTATTGCATTTGAACTGCTTTGCCTTTGTGTGGCTCAACAAAGGGCCACGGGATGCCTGCCTAGGGAGAGTCTTTAGGTACTGTTCTCACACCACCATGAAACTAGAGGGTGGGGAGAGGCACAAGTCACAGGGCTGCACTGGTGTTGGTGTGGCCTGGCCTGGTGGGAAAAAGGTGCTGTGGAGCCAAACTGAGTATGGTGACTTTAGGTGGCCCACCCATACCTTTAGGGCTTCACCATGGATCACCCACCAACTGTGCCCCACCAGTGAGTTCTGCCATCCAGTGAACCTTTCCTATAATGAAGAAACTGGGTCAGATGCCTTAAAAACATGATTAATCTTCGTAAAGACAATTGTAAGATATGATCATAAAATATGATAAATATTTAAATAAAATTAAAAAAAATATTATGGGCCAGTCGCTGTGGCACATGCCTGTAATCCCAGCACTCAGGAAACAGAGGCAGAAAGATTGCCATGAGTTCAAGGTCAGCCTGAACTTTAGAGTGACCCCTTGTCTCAAAAGAAAAAAATGGAAGTCCAAAAAGTATTACAGTAAAAGGCACATTACCCTGAGTGTTTCTCAATCCAAAGACCTTACTTCATCATTCTTGCCGCTTTCTCAAGGAGTCCTGGAAATTATCTCTTGCATCTTTTCTGATTTGCCTTGATGTCCTGAATCTATTCAAATGTTCATGGCAATGTCTGCCACATAAAAGCATTACAGCATGTCCTCGTCAAAAGCAAAAGATGACCACAAAAGGGAAATGTTGAAAATTTATTTAGGACCCTGAAGCAGGCAGAAATAGCACAACTAAAGACACTTGGGAAAGATGACTTCCAGAGCTGCTCCAGAAACTGGCAAGAACAATGGGATAAACACGATTCCATGTTTGATGGAAGAGGGTAGATTTTAAGTGGGAATTAATAGCAATGTGTCTTTTATTGTAATCATTTTTTAAAAACTACACATTCACCACATTTTGGGACCACACTTCATGTAATACCTACTTTATAGGCAGGAGTAAGCTAAGGCTCAGCAAAGATAAGAAAGTCTTCTACAGGCCACAGCCAGGGCCAGGAACATCTACGCTGTTACCCCTGGAGCTGGGCAGAGAAAGCACTGTGCCCTCCCATTGCAGGTGGTCCTGTCACAGAGGCAGTGGCTCTGTGGCTGAGCAGCCTGGCCAGGGGCCCCTTGCTGGGGCCTGGGCACTCCTTGTCTGCTTTTTGCCCAAGGCTCTCAGGTCTGACCGGCACATGAGCACACCTCTTCAGGCTTCATCTGAGACCCTGGTGTGCAGGCCCTGGGTGCAGCCACTGGGGTATCAGCAGGGGCTCAGGGCTGCCCAGTTGTCTGTGGAACTCTTCTTCACTCTGGACAGCACAGACAACTGTCACCTCTTTCCAGAACCTTGTCCCACTGTTCCTGTGGTCCCTGCTTCCTCCACCCCTCAAGCTATTTGCAGGGTTTTTCATAGGATGAGTTCCCTGTCTTTATCCCAACAGTTTGCAAAATGTGCAGGCTCCACGGGTCATCAGAGATGCAAACAAGGATTAAAACCACGAATCATAGATGTCAGATGCCTGATGAGCATCAGAGCCATGCAGATGCTCAGACCTCCTGACTCCCACATCATCCTCTATGGAGCCGCCTCAGGGCATGGCTCCCCAAGATTTGTGCAGCGCCAACCTCTGTGGCTGTGCCAAGGTCCCACTGTATGGCTGGTCTAGCACACTAAGTGCTAGACCACTTAGTGGACTCAGTGGGCCCACAAGTCAGAGACAGCTCTCTTTTTTCCTTCCTCCCTGCTTCCTTGCTGAGCCTGCTTCTTCTTTTTTTATTCTTTTCTCCTTTAGCTCTGCATTTTTCCCTTTGAACTTTTCATTGGGAAGAAGCACATTTTCAGATGTGAAGCACACTTTGCTAGGCCTCTGCTTTGGTGAATATTTGATGTGAACTCGGGAGGGAGGAGGAGCTGGGAGGGGTCTCACTAGGTGAAATCTTAACCCAAACCTTTCCCTTCCCTTCAGTAGAAGAGCTACTTCCCAGGGTAGAAGAGCTACTGCCAGGCCTTGGCCTCCTCAACCTGACTTGGGTTGGGAGTGGAGTGTGTTGGAAGGGCCAGGCCCTGGCAGGGTGCAGCCAGAAGTGAGGGCCACCATGGATCCCACCAGGAACCAGGGGCTCTGAGTTCACCTGGGCTCCAGCTGGCAGCTCTGCACCCGATCCATCCTGCACCTGATGCATCCCTAACCAGGTACTCACCTTTTACCCTCATTGGGTCCAGCCCTTGGACTAGCCAGACAGGATGGGTCAACACCAGAATGCGAGTGACAAATAAGTCCCCAACACTGACACTAGTGCCCAGACCACCCACGGGCCACCCACACAACAGCAGAGGTAGGTGAGGGCAGAGTTCTGTGTTTGGTACTAAAGGCCTGACTGTAAGCTCCAACCAGACCCCAGGGCTAAACATGGGGCCATTCTGGGGACAGACACTGCCCAGGTCACCCTGAGAGCCCTATCATGCCCAGCAGGTCCAGAGGCACTTGGCAGTGGACTGGTGAGGATGGCAAGGACATTTGGTGCTCTGTGTGGCCTCTGCCAGGTCTCAGTGGACAGAGGGGTAGACCATTTGTCCCTTCCTAAATTTGCCTCCTGCAGACCTCCTATGATGCACCTGTTACTAAAGGCTTGGCCTTCATTTGGCCCCCTCTGTCCATGCTGCCACTTCCTACTCCCTAGGCTTTCTTTGTGGGCCGAAGGTGAGCAGCCCACCACAAGGCTGGGTCCAGCAGGAGAGAGTGGGGTGAGATTGGCTCTCCCCTCATCACAGCTGTGCTCTAGGACACCCTCAGAAGGCCCCCTGCAGAGTGCTGGAAGGAACTCACCAGTCCCTTCACATACATTTGCATAGTCCAAGGGTCTGCACATGACTGACTTCAGGGAAATAATGCACCCCCACTTTCTCCTTACATGTCCTATGCTTGTTATCATGTGTTATTCAATGACCTTCCTCTTTGTAAAGTCATCAAGACACCCAAGAAGCCATGCTCTCCATCTCTCCCCGCTTGTACCCACAATAGTACTATTAATCAGTCACACCTGAGTGAGAATTACTTTACTTAGATTGCTTTCCTATTGTACCACAGGGGAAGGACTTTTAATAGAAGCTGAATGAGAAGAGCCTGGGAAGGCTTGGGGATTACCTGTGCCTGTGTGATTGGCACAAACAGCAGGGCGTAAAAGAGGAGAGAGCAATCCTGAGCATCAGAAACTGGGATTGAAAAGATGAACATGCTGAGGTTGCAGGTTTAGGGACTCCGTGAGGGCCCCAGAAGACTGGGAAAGGGACTTTGTTATCCTTGTGAGACAGAAGGACACTCAATCCCCACACCCTTCCACATGTGCCCACTGCCATCTTGCTGCCAGGCCACCCTCGGGCACCTGCGAGAGCCTGGCACACAGACTTTGGCTACCAGCAGGGGCCACTGTTTCTGCATTCAAGGCTGAGACTGGGGCTAAAGGCCTTGGAGACTGACACCTGGGAAGGATGGGTGTTGTTTACTTTCTGCTGGGAACTGCAGCACTGCAGAAGGCCAACTACAGGATTGAAGAGGTCTGGGATCCTTGAGCTCTGGAGTGGAGTGATAGGCTGTGCCACAGATAGGGTGCTGTTATGGTTTTGTCTAGTTGTCCCCCCAGAGCCTCATGTAATCATGGGGTGGTGACTTCTAGAGTTTGTGATTAACTCATGATCCACTGGGATTATGTATGATCCAAGGCTGGGATTATGGGTGTGAGTATTTCCTTCAGCCTGGAGCAGAGAGCCTGAACATAATATAACAGAAAAAGAGACAGACTTTCTTTAGTGATTGCTCTTTGTTGCATTGTTGTTGTTCCCCTGCCATGAACTAATGCTCTCTGCCATGTGTCATTCTGCCTTGGAGCCAGCTGAGTATGGACTGAAACCTGAAGTAACTGTGAGCTAAATAAACTTTTCCTTCCTTCATTTTGGGTGTCGGGTATTTGTCCCAGAAACAAGAGAAGAGTAACTAAGACAGGGACTGAGCTGGGCAGCTGGGCACTGTGGCCTTCTCTGTCCACATACTGGGCACCTTGGGCAGGTGGCATGAGCTCCTGAGCTGCCTGGCATGGCCTGGCCAGGGACATGGGTACCCTGCCTTGGTTAGGGCAGCAATAGCAGATGAAGGCTTCCTGAGAACATCCCTGTGTGGCATCTTAACTCTTCCCCCTCATCCTGCAGAGCTCCCACCTTGGTTCTGCAAGGGGAAGAGGTCCCATAGTCTTGAGGGGACTGGGCCAGGGTCTCCCCTGGGGGCACAGTGGGCAGCTGCATGTGGGCCCAAGGCAGCCATGAGTAAAGCACTGTGGGATAAGGGGACCCAGTGGGTTTGGGTTTGGGGTCATCACAAGGGACACCTCAAGGATTTGACAGCCATGTGGCCAGTCCTAGTTGTCCCCCATCTTTAGGAGCAGTTTTCCACCAGGGTCCCCTTGAGGGCTTTAGGCTGGGCCCAGTTGTGGGTATCAGAAAAGGAAGGGTCTTCAGAGCCTGGCAAAGACAACATCACCCCTCAGTTTAGAGACGAAACAAGGTGTCCAGAAGCATAAAGGCCCAAGCAGGATCACAAGTTGGGAAGTGGTGGTAACTGAGTTCCTTGACTCTTCATTCACTTCTTTCTTTCTAATCATTTTTCCTTCTCTCTCTCTTTCTCTCTCTCTCTCTAGGTCTGGGGGTGGAACTGGCACAGCATGCGGTATTGGGGATCAAACCATGGTCCCTATGCTGCTCGCCTAAGCAAGTGCTTCAGACTGCTCAGCTGTCTCACAGGCCCTATTTCTGTCTCTTGTCTAACTGCTCTGGCAATGTTTACAGAACTCTATTGAGTAGGAGTAGTGACAGTGGACATCCTTGTCTCATTCCTGATTTTAAAGTGAAGACTAGCAATTTTTTTTCCATGTAGAATGATGTTGGCTGTTGGTTTCTTATAGATGGCTTTTATAAGCTTGAGGTAAAGACCATCTTATCTGATTTTTTGTAGGGTTTTGATCATGAATGAGTGTTGGACTTTGTCAAAAGCTTTTTCTACATCTATTGAGTTGATCTTATGATTTTTGTCTTTGGCTCTGTTGATGTGCTGTGTAAAACTTATAGATTTGCATCCCACAGGTTCTGGTAGTTTGCATCTACACTTCCATTTGATTGTAAATGCTGTTTAATTTCTCCTTTAATTTCATGTGTGACCCATTGATTGGTTAACAAGGTTATGTTATGTCATAATGAAAATTTTAGTATGTCACAAAATGTCATCATGTCATGCTACAATGTTGTATCTGGATTTGATTCTAAATTTCTGTGTAAACATATGTAATTGTCTTTCAATATTCTATAGGGATTTAAATATTAGAATATTCATGGTTGTTGGAAAATGGCAGTTTCATTTTTTGTGTAAGGTTTTGATACTCAGATAGATAATAATGTTAAACTTATTGACTCCTTTACAGGGTAATATCATTAAGCTTTTCTTCTGGATGTTTAACAACTAAAGTTTAGAGACCAAAAATTAGAGAGATAAGATAGCCAATGGCCCTAGCCATTTGAGGTCAGTGAAGACTCAGGAAACCTCTGCTGTGACATCCTGTAACTCAGTTGAGTTCCTAACTTTCTGATCAAGGAGATTATGGGGCCAGAGAGGAAAGTGATCCATGATGTATAGTGTGCCTAAGAAGAGTCATCTGAAGAGAAAATAATTCTCAAGCTTTCACAAAAATTAAATTAGTGAATCAATGGCTGCGACTTATCCAGACAGCTGACACTGAAGATCTAAGTGGGGGTATACATGGTTCCAAGGTAAATCCTGGATTTAACTGACTCCATTAGATATCAGAAAGTTAATTTTTCTATTTTTACAGGTCTCACCTTAGTCTTAACCATCCAGTAGAAAGGTGTAACCATGAAATGTAAAATGTTCAAATCATTACAACTTCTAACAATTGCCAGCTATACTGATAACTCACTACTGTTTTAAGCTATTGGACTTTGTAGAGTAAATGAAAAGGTCTTCTTAAGAGTTCCCCAAACACAGCTTCTCCAACTTCAATGGAGCACACATCATCCAACAACAAAATAAAAAAGGGAGATATGTTGGTAAGGTGAGGCTACATTGCCTAAAGCAGTGAAGCTACCTCAGTATTGAGAAAAACACTCCACCTGGACAATGTGGGCTATGAGTCCCTAGGCAACCTGCATCTTGCAACTTTGTAAAGATATAAATGAAGGCCCTTACTATTCTTCACAGGGCTTTGCCTATCAGGCTTGGCCCACCACCTGACCTCAGCTATTATCTCCTGTGCTTATTTTCTCAGTCCTCTCACTGTTTTTTCCTGGGGACTACTTAGAGACTAACAGATCCTTACAGTTATGTATTGAGATTGTATTTTCATGGATTATAAGATAATTAAATAAAATCCCATAGGGTGGGGACAGACTATGGGACAGGACTCCAATTGCTGAATAAAAAATCGGCTGCCTGAAATAACATTAATCAGTTTTTGTTCACTAATAAGGAGCCCCAATAATCTCCATAGCCTTCTAGGGGACACCTCAATAAATATTGTTCAAAATATGTTATTGTGCTATGTTTACACTGGTTATTGTAAAAAGGTTGAGTTTTAAAAAATAAGACAACAAGAACTCTTGATACAAAATTAAATTAAGAAAGAAAATAATGAAAATTTGTTATTACTCATCTTATGGTATATTAAATGTATTCATGCCTTCCAAATGTACAGTATTCTAAGATATAAAACTTGGATTGTTTATAGTGATAGATATTTTCTTTCAGATTTAGACATATGCCTTTCTTTTGTGCTCCAAATATTTGTAATAAGAGCTCTATGTCAAGCCAACATAAGATCATCAGTCAAATGATGTTTTGAAACCAAAACTTATGTGGCATGTATGCTATATATGGGCCACTACGTTTAGATGCTTAGATATTAAATAGCTCAGACAATGTTACAAGTTCTTTCAATTGCATCCTATTGAAGGACAGTAAATTAGGTTACAGCTTCTTCTGTATTGGGTAGGGATGATTGACTGAAAGGCTATTCTATTCCAAAAATGGAGATTTAATTGTATGACAAATATGTTATCATGACTGTTATGCTATACTACTGTGTATGGCTATCAATGTCAAATTTTCTCTATAAAACTATATAACTGCTGTTTCTTGACAGTCTACAGGGATTTAGCCACTAGAATGTCCATGGTTGGTGAGGAATGGCAGTTCCTGCACTATACTTTATATTTCATTGTGCTTAATACACAGATGAAATTTTAAGAACTAAGTTCATTGCTCCCACTACAATGTAATTTCATTAATCTTCTCTTCTGGATGTTCAACAACTGGGTTTGGAGATCAAAAATTAAAAAGATAAGTGGGATAATAGGATAGCTAATCTTTTGGCCCTAGCCCTACAATATAAGTGAGGACCCAGACTATAAGAGAATATTTGCTGTGACAACCTATAACTCAGTTCAGTCCCTGATTTTCTGATCAAAGAAGTTATGGCACCATGGAGGAAAGTGATTCTATCATGTACAGTGCGCCCTGGGAGAGCCACCAGGAGAAAAATATCTTCCAATCTTTCACAGAAAGCAACTTAGTCAAGCAGTGGCTGTGACTCACCCAGAGGGATGACACTGACAGAAGTACTTAAAGGTGCTCTGCATGGTTCCAAGGTAAATCCTGAGGGTGCTGAACTGACCCAGACTTCAAGAAGTTAATTTTAATTTACAGGTCTCACTTTAATTTAATTTAATTTATTTTATTTTATTGAAGTACAAATACCAATGAGACAGTTTCAAGACAAATGAACAAGACAGATTCGATAAATTAATACATTGCAAACTTCATAATGTTTTGGTTTCATACAAGGTGCATACATGATATTATACTTACACACATTATTATAGCAGATGTCTCTTGTCAGTGAATTAGAAAGAGTGTAGCTGTTTACTTATCCTATTTTTTAATACCTGAATTATATCACAGATTCAATAATTAATTGAATTATTACTTTCTATCTTGTTATTTTCCTAGTGGTTGTCCATAGTACTAGAAGCCAATATAATACCTTGTCCAACCACTATTAATGCAAATCTTGCTTCTCATAGAATTATGCAGAAGGATGACATATTTATTCTAACTGTACTGTTTATACACACACATCATGATCCTTCTTTTGTATCCCCCCCTTTTTTTTTGTCTAGACCTGTCAAAGATGAGTGCTCCATTGTCAATAAACCAATTTAGGTGCCTGAACTCGACGACACAATCCAACACAGTGCAGCATTCCACAACAATAGTGACTTATCTGAAGAAGTTGTTGACTATACCCATTTACAGCTCAACTTATCATTATGGTCCCACATTATATATCTCATTTTTATACTTTTCTGCTGGATGGTTAAGACCGAGATAGATCAAGACCTATATACCAAAAGATGTAGCTTTTGTTTCTGATGAGGTCAGTGAAGTCCCCTTAGGGTTTATCGTGTAATCCTGTACCTTACTCTGTAGATCCTGTGTCTGTCATCCATGCAGATGAGTCATGGCCAATGCTTGACCAGTTTGCTCTCTATGAGAGCCTGAGAGAAAGTTTTCTCTTCATGTGACTCTCCTCAGGCACACTATACATCATCAATCTCTTTCCTCTGTGGCTCCATAATCTCCTTGATCAGAAAATTTGGGACACAACTGAGTTTCATGATGTTGCACTACAGGTTCTCCTATGTCCTGAGGCTTCGCTGACCTTGAAAGGCTAGGGCCAAAATGTTGGCTGGCCTTGTGGCTCTTCTATTTCTCCAATTTTGATCTTTGAACTTAGGTTGTTATCCATCCAGAAGAAAAGCTGATTAGTACCCTAGAGCATATGCCATTAAGTTTGCCCTATCTGACTCAATTGTCTTTAGTTGTTGTTGTTGTACATTTCTATATGTATTTCTTTTTTTTTTTTTTTTTTTTTTTTTTTTTTTTTTTTTTTTTTTTTTTTTTTTTTTTTTTTTTTTTTTTTGAGACAGGGTCTCACTATGCAGTGCAGGCTGGCCTGAAGTTCACTTTGTAGCTCAGGCTGGTCTCGAACTCACAACAATCCTCCTGCCTCAGCCTCCCGAGTGCAGGGATTATAGGCATGCGCCACCATGCCCGGCCCCTCTATATGTATTTCTTCATTTGACTCCTTATATTAGGGAGACTATATCATATTTGCACATGTGTGTCTGGTTTATTTCACTTATGAGTATATGTTCAAGTGGCATCCACTGCAATATAAATGCTTTAAGTTTATCATTCCTAATAGCTGAGTAATACTCCATTATATAGAAATACCATATCTTTTTCAACCATTCCTCATGTGATGGACATCTTGGTTGTTTCCAAGATTTTGCTATCACAAATTGTGCTGCTATAAACATAGCTACACGTATATCACTATGATATAATGATTTCAGTTCCTCTAGGAAAATTCCCAGTAGGAAGATAGCTGGCTTGAATGGCATTTTCAGCCCTACTCTTTTGAGGAATCTCCACACTGACCTCCACAATGGTTGTACCAGTCTATATTCCCACCAGCAGTGGAGAAGTGTTCCCTTTTCCCCACAACCTCTCCAACATTTGTTGTTGGTTGATTTCCTTATGATAGCCATTCTTTCTGGAGTGAGATGGTATCTCAGTGCTGTTTTTATTTGCATTTCACGGATGGCTAGCGATGTGGAGCATTTTTTCATATATTTATTCGCTTCTTTAATTTCATCCTCTGAGAAGTGTGTATTCATCTCAGATTCCGATTTCTGAATTGGATCTTTAAATTTGAGGGCCCTGTTATATCTTTATATATTCTAGACAGCAGACCTTTGTCTGATTGCTTATTAATTAGGATTTTTTCAAAATGTCTGTTAATTTTGTTGACAATTTCTTTTGACGTGAAGATACTCCTCAAGAAGAGTTGATCCCAATTGTTGATTCTTTCAACTGTTCCCCATGCAAACATATGTTTGTTCATGAACTCTTTACCTACTCCTATGTCTTCAAGAGTTCCTCGTACTTTCTCTTCCAGGAGATTGAATGTTTCTGTTTTAATGTTTAGATATTTAATCCATTTTGACTTTAGCTTAGTGCATGGTGATAGAGCTGGGTCAAGTTTTAGTTTTCAGCATGTGGAAAGCCAGGTTTTCGAGAACCATTTGCTAAAGAGGCTATCTTTCTTCCAATGAACTTGTTTGGCATCTTTGTCGAAGATCAGATGGCTGAGTGTTTTTGTAGATGCCTCTGCGTCTTCTAATCTATTCCATTGATATTCAGGTATATTTAGTTGCCAATACCACATTAATTTTATCACAGAGGCTTTGTAGTATAATTTCAAGTCAGGAATTGTGATGCCTCCTGCCTTGTCTTTATTGGCCAAGATTGCCTTTGCTATTCCAGGTCATTTGTGGTTCCAAATAAATTTTAGGAACGATTTCTCTAGTTCTGGGAGCTATGTTGGTGGCAGTTTGATAGGGATTGCATTAAATCTGTACAGCAATTTTGGGAGCATGGCCATCTTCACAATGTTGGTTCTTCCTATGCAGGAGCATGGAATATCTTTCCATTTTCTGAAATCATCTATAATCTTTTTTCTTAGGGTGTTGTAATTTTCTGTGAATAGATCTTTGACTTACTTTGTTAAGTGAATTCCAAGGTATTTCATTTTCCGCAGTGCTATAGTAGAAGGTTTTGTTTCCCTTTCAGTGTGCTTGTTATCTATGTAGAAGAATGCTATTGACTTTTGAGTATTGATTTTGTATCCTGCTATGCTACTGAATTTCTGTATTAGTTCTAGTAGTTTCTTGGTGGAATTTTTGGGGTCTTCCAAGTAAAGTATCATGTTGTCTGCAAATACTGATAATTTAACTTCTTCTTTACCTATTCTTATTCCCTTTATTTCTCCCTCTTTTCTAATGGCTCCAGCTAATTTTTCCAAGACTATGTTGAATAGGAGGGGTGATAAAGGACATCGTTGTCTTGTACCTGACTTAAGAGTAAAAGATTTCACTTTTTCCCCATTTAGGATTATATTAGCTTTTGGGTTGTCGTAGATGGCTTTTATCAAGTTAAGGTAGAGTCCATCTATTTCAGTTTTCTATAGGACCTTGAACATGAATGAGTGTTGAAATTTGTCAAAAGCTTTTTCTGCATCAATTGAGATGATCATGTGGTTTTTAGATTTCAGTCTATTAATATAATGTATTACATTTAGATTTTTGAATGCTGAACCATCCTTGCATCCCTGGAATGAATCCTACCTGGTCATGATGTATGATCTTCTTGATGATTTGCTGTATTCTATTTGCTAGGATCTTATTAAGTATTTTTGCATCTATATTCATGAGGGTGATTGGCCTGTAGTTCTCCTTTTTGGTTGTGTCTTTCCCTGGTTTTGGAATCAGTATAATACTTGCCTCCAGAAATGATTTTGGGAGGACTGCTTCCCTCTCAATTTCATTGAAGAGTTTGAGGAGTGTAGGGATTATATCTTCTATAAATTTCTTGTAGAATTCATCTGTGAATCCATCAGGACCTGAACATTTCTTTGCTGGCAGGCTTTTTATTGCGTTTCATATTTCAGTGGCTGTTATTGGCTTATTGAGAGTTGTTATATCTTCTTGATTCAGTTTTGGTAATTTGTACCTTTTGAGGAATCTGTCCATTTCTTCTGTGTCTTTTATTCTGTGAGTGTAAAGATTCTCAAAGTAATTATTAATAATCCTCTGAATTTCCACTGGGTCTGTGCTTTCACCCTTTTCATTCCTTATTGCATGTGCTTGAGTTTTCTCTTGCTTCTTTTTAATGAGGTTGGCTAGAGGCTTATCAACTTTATTTAGTATGTCAAAGAATCAACTTTTTGATTTGTGAATTCTTTGAACTGTTTTCTTCATCTTAATTGAATTAATTTTTGCTCTAATCTTTATGATTTCTTTCTGTCTTTGAGCTCTGGGTTTCGTTTGCTCTTCTTTTTCCAGTTGTCAGAGGTGCAACACTAGGGTGCTAATTTGTTCCCGTTCTGTTTTCCTAATGTGTGAGTTCATAGCTATGATTTTCCCTCTAAGAACTGCTTTTATCACATCCCATAAATTCTGGTAGTTGTGCTTGAATTTTCATTGAATTGTAGATATTGTTGAATTTCTTGTTTAATTTCTTCTGTGACCCATTGATTGGTGAGTAGGGTGTTGTTTATTTTCCATGAATTTAGCAGGTTTTTCTGGTTTCTTTTGTCATTTAGTTCCAGTTTCATTGCACTGTGGTTAGATAATATGCATGGGATAATTTCTGTTTTCTTGCATATACTTACTTATGACGTCTGGATTAGTATGTAGTCTATTTTGGAGAATGACCCATGTGCAGCTGAAAAAAAAAATGTTTATTCAGCTGTGGTTGGGTGGAACACTCTGTAAATGTCCACCAGGTTCATTTGTTCCAAGCTCTGGTTCAGTTCTGCTACTTCCTTGCTAATCTTTTGTCTGGTTGATCTATCTTTTTGAGGCAAGGGGATGTTAAGGTGTCCTGTTAAGATTGTGTTCTTAGATATTAGGTTTTTTTTTTTTTTATGTCTCTTAATATTTGTCTTACATAGTTTGGAGCTCCTGTGCTTGGTGCATAGATATTTATGAGTGTTACCTCTTCCTCTTGAATTTTCCCCTGACCAATATATAGTGGCCTTCTTTGTCTCATTTGATCCTTCTTGGTTTTAAGTTGAGACTGTCTGAGAACAGAATTGCTACTCCTGCTTTTTTTCTGAGGTGTTGCTGCATGTAGTATTGTTTTCCATCCTTTGACTTTGAGCCTATGAATGTCCTTTTGAGTTAAGTGTGTTTCTTGTAGACAGCATATTGTTGGATTTTGTTTCCTAATCCACTGTGCCAGTCTATTTCTCTTAATTGGTGAATTGAGTCCACTTACATTGGTGCTTATAATTGAAATGTGTTGACTTATGTTTGTCATGATATTTACCTGCTGTTGGTTACTCCTTTGTATCCTGTGTTTAATTGTCTGTCTTGTTTAGTGGGTTCCTTCCATTCTCACTCGTGGAGTTCTGGTCATTGTGGTCTCTCTCTAGAACATCTTTCAGCAGCCTGTGTAGGGATGGCTTTGTCATCATGAAATTCTTTAGTTGTTCTTTGTTGTGGAAGTATTTCACTTCTCCATGAAACTTGAAAGAGAGTTTTGCAGAGTATAATAGTCTGGGCTGGAATTTGTTTTTGTGCAGGACTTAAATATCTCTGCTCCATGCTCTCCTTGCCTTCATGGTTTTTGTAGAGAAGTCAGCTGTAATTCTGATGGGTTTTCCTTTGTATGTGATCTGCTTCTTCTCTCTAGCAGCTTTTAGTATATCATTTTTGTGTTGGATTCCTGGGATCTTGACTATTACATGTCTCGGTGTGTTTTTAGTTGGGTTGAAGTTATTTGGTGTTCTGCATGCTTTGGTTACCTGAATGTTGGATTGTTTCCTCATATTTGGGAAGTTTTCTGTGATTAATTCTCCCCAAATTCTTTTTATGTTATTTGTATTAACTCCTTCATTCTCATTGATACCAATTAATCTCACATTGTTCATCCCGGCATCATCTTCCAGATGATGGATTATTTTTTCCTGCATTCTAGTTGTTTTTAAGACATCCTTTCTCACCTTTTCAGTAGCTGCACCAGCATCTTCAAGATCTGAAACTCTGTCTTCGCTTTCACTCACATGGTTTTGTAGACTCCTGATTGATATTTTAGTTCTTCTATATCTCTTTGACTGTGTTTCTTGCATTCTATTTCTTTTCTGTACTGCTCATTCAAGGAATCCATCATATTTCTGATCTTGTCTATTTTTTTATCCATGTCTTCTTTAGAGGTAGTTATTAATTCTTTTTCTGTAGAGTTTCTTGGTTTTCCTCTGCATATTTCCGGACTTCTTTCTGTATTTCAGATGCTATGATTTTAAAGAATTGGTTTTTGATTTCAGAAATTATTTCTGCTTTGAGTTCCTCATGACCTTTCTGCTGTTGTTTCTTTGCTTCAAAAGCTGTTAATTCATACATTTCAGCTGGAATAGTGCTCTCTGCACTTGTTCTGGGTGAGCATTGGTTTTCCCTCTGATGTTTCTATATTTGATTCTTTATTTCAGATGCTATGTATTCAGATATTTCTTTTTTTTTATTTCAGGAATTAATACTCCACTGAGTTCCTCTATACCTTTCTGGTGTTGTTCCTCTGCTGCCGTATCTGTTAATTCATTCATTTCAGCTGAGCTAGTGTCCTCTGCACTTACTGGTGGACTCGAGGTCTGTGATTGCATTTCTTTCCTTGTCTTTGTCATTTTGTATAGCACTGACCTCTGGGGCTCTCACTCACACACTGAGCTGTGTTGGACTTGGGCCGCGCGGTGGGACCTGGAACTGCTGGGAACTGTCTCTCCAGCGCGGTGGGCCTGGGGCTCTCACTTATCAGCCCAGCTGTGCCACACCATGCGAACTACATAGTGAATCTCAATCCTTGGTTTCTGTTAGTTGTAACCTTGGGAGGAATGTGTGGGAATGGTTACAAAATTTCATAATACCCAGCATGATGAAAGCATGTCTCCCCTGACATTTTAACCACAGGGAGCCTGCTCTACTTCGTTTCCTTCTTTTTTTTTTTTTTTTTTCAGGTAAATTCTCCTTGCTCAGCACTTGAGTTAAAAAAAAAAGCCATGGAAAATTAAAAAGATTATAAATCCATCTGGAATACCTGCTCAAGATCCTCCAAAGAAAGCTAAATTGTTGGGCCAGGGAGATAGCTCTGTGGCTTAAATGCCTGCATGGAAAGCACAAGGTCCTGAGTTTGATCCCTTGTCCAAAAAAAAAAAGAAGTTACAGTGTCATCTGAGCTCACACCTTTGGATGAGGCAAAATAGCAGGCTAAGCCTTGAAAGCAAATTTTACAGTTGGCTTCACTCCTACAGTATCTTTTAGAAAACAGAGGACCCTCAGAATCTGTTTGTGGGGTCTCCCCCAATCTTCTGTTTCTCCTTCTGCATGCTCTCCTCATGAGGTGAATTCTGATTCTCTTCCTTTGCCACCACCTCCTGACTTGCCCCTTCTCACCCAAGTGGTGTGTTTTTTTCCCCATCATGTTTTTCAGAAAACTAAGTATTGTGGGCAACAGATAGGAGCACTGATGTGTGTTCCAGCCAGCACTGATCCTGATTCTGATCATCCAGGTTGTGCTTGTGATGCACAACTGCTTTTGATTTACAAATTTTAAAGGATCTTTGAAAATGTGTTCTTAATAATGGGGTCAAGGGCCTCGATGCAGTGGGTCTTCCTGATAATGTACTTTCTTCTTATTAGTTGTGTTCAGGTGATGTGGTTCATCTAGCACTCGCCTGTTTGTTTCCTGTTCATTATTTGCATTTTGCTGTTCAGCTGAGGACTTTAATAATTGAACAGGCCCCAAAGGATAGAGATGATAATGCTGCTGCAGCCAGATCTATAACTCATGAAATGTGCAGTACTAGAAAATCTGCTGAGTTACATGCTCAGCATGGTGCACCCCCTCTACTCTTTGTACAAATGCTCCGGTCTCAGTCCCAGAAGAGGGCGCCCCTAATCAATCTTTCACTCAGATTTTACACAGACCCTTAGAACCCTATACTCAATTTGTTATTCATCTTCAGGGTGCTTGTTGTACACTACCAAATTTTTGATAGGCAGCCAATATTGTTATTCTTAAATTGTTTATGAAAATGCTAATGATGATTGGAAATATACTTTGAATGCTCTCCTATTTGTGAGAGATCCAACTACAGAGGTTTGAGCCTGTCAAAGCATTGGCTTTGCCTCTCATAAGTTGGCACATATGGCTCAGGCAATTTCTTAGTCTATCAAGAGTAACTTGATTTCTGCTATTTGTTTTAATTGTGGCAAAAAGGGATATATCCATAAATCAGTCCCTGTCTCCCCTAAAACAGCTAAAATTGGGATAGATGCTCCTATCTAAAAATAAATATGATAAGCCTCTTGGACCTTGTCCATGGTATATAAAAAGTGAACACTGGGCTAAAGATTGACATTTAAATAGCATAAAGATGGCACACTTAAGGAAAATAGGAAGTAGGCCAGTCGTGAGCCCAACAAAAAATGAGGAGTCAAATATCACAATCAATAACTTAGGCCCAGGCCAATCAGCGGTATCCTGTTCAGACTTACCAACAGCTGGGACCCTTATAGGGCTGGATTCCATTCAGGATATTAGCTCCCTCCTCTGTCGTACAGACCAGAATTTAGTATCAAACTTGTCCATTACCTATAGTGTTAATTTCTGGGGTAGAGAAAAACCCTCCTTTGTACCTATATCTATCTATATATTCTCTTTAACAGGTTCATTAGATTAAATTATTGTTAAGGCTAATCTGTTACAAAAGAGGCATATAGTTGTGCCTGCTATCATTGATACTGATTGTGATCGGAAATATTTTTTCCTCCTTGTTCCTCTGGTATCTCTGCTGTTGAGCCTGGTGATTTATTTGCTCAAATTTCATTGTTGTCTCAACCGTACATGCTTCATGGACTCTCGGATATGAGATACTTCTCAAGTTCTGAGCCTGCTAAAAGAGAAATTTTCTATTTCTAAGCAATTCCATTAAATTTTCCGTCTTAGTTACTTTTCTGTCATTACTGTGTCAAAATAACTAACATCTAAAGTTAAAGGGGGAAAGGTTTATTTAGCTCAAAGTTTGTAGATATTTCAGTCCATAATTGGCTGGCTCCAAGGTAAGGGGGCTGCATTGGCAGAGAGGCAGTGGAAGACAGTAAAAACAGTAAGAGAGAAAAGGAATAACAAGCCTCTTTTCCTCCCGTATATTATATGTAGGCTACCCACTCTAGGGTGGATGTAGCAATCACAACCCCAATATTAGCACTAGACAAAGTTAAAGGGGGTAGGGACCACCCATCCTAGCTACAATCATGAACTCTAGATTAAACCTCCTCTGAAAAGCCTACTACTATGCCCGTATAAAGCTGTGGGGGACATCCACATACAAACCATAACACTGTCCCATGATTCAATGGCAGAGAATTCACTGGCCTTATTGACATAGGGGCTGATATTTCTATTATAATTGGCAAAATTTGGTCTTCCTTTTGAGTCTTTACACCAGTACACACCATTCTGGCAGGGTTAGGTTCACTAAAAACAGTTTTGTTCACTTGGCTGTTGAAGTGCTACCCTCTTATCCTGGTGGGTAGAAAAGTGTTTTAACACTAGATTGTACTTAACTTATGGCAAAGGAACTTGTTAAAGTAATGGAAAGTGGTTATATCATCTAGACTATCTGCTAATATTGATGCATCTCCAGTAGAGAAGAGATAGCCATGATGGACTATTCTAAAAACAAAAGGACTTAGCAAGAATCTACTGGACTGTTTGTTACCCATTGAGTCTATACCTAAAAATGACCACCATAGCATAGGTTATAGTTTAGATCATCCAAATTTATAATGGAATTGCTGTTTTTCTGCCTCTCTTAGTATTGCTCATCCAATAAAAACACACTGAACATATTTGGGTAAAGCAATGGCCCTTAACTCAGGAGAAGTTAAAAATTATGAACTCTTTGGTTGAGGAACAGTTTAAGACATTTGGGCTGGGCGTAGTGGCACATGCCTGTAATCCCAGCACTCGGGAGGCTGAGGCAGGAGGATTGTTGTGAGTTCGAGACCAGCCTGAGCTACAAAGTGAGTTTAAGGCCAGCCTGAACCGCATAGTGAAACCCTGTCTCAAAAAAAAAAAAAAAAAAAAAAAAAAAAAAAGACATTTAGAACCTTCAGGTAGTCCTCAGAATATTCCAATATTTGTCAGCCCCCCAAGTCTGGAAAATGGCACTTTCTGAAAGATTTTTCAGGCAGTGAGTGCCTACGTGGTTTCAATGGGAGCTCTACAAGCTGGGTTACCCAGTATCACTTCCACTCCTCAACACTGGTCCTTAATAGTGATAGATCTAAAAGACTGCTTTTACAACATTCCACTATTCTCAACTAATAGGCATTATTCACTTTCAATTCCAAATTGAAAGTTTGAAGAATCTATGAAGCAATAACAGTTGACTATATTGCCTCAGTGAAGGGCAGCTGTCTGAATCTGTGCCAATTTTTTGTATCACGAGCATTACAAGCCACTAGAGATCTTTTCTCTCAGGCTTATATTGCTCATTATATGGATGACATTTTTTCTCACTACACATCTTAAACAACTTTTGTTTAAAGTATTTGCAAAAATGAAAATGGATCTTATATCATTTGGCTTATGTACTGCCATGATAAAATTGTTTTCTAATCTCTATGATTATTTGGGAATCCTAGTATGAGAGGGCAGTGTACCCACAGAAGTACAAATCAAGATTTATAAATTGACTACTGTTAATAAATTTTAAAAATTATTGAGTGATATTAACTGGGGTAGGCTAAAATTTAGTATTGCCACTTATTAATGACAAAAATCTTTGCAATACCCTTCAAGGTGATAGAACTTGAAATTCTTCAAGATATTTAACTGAGGTGACAACATATGTTACAATTAGCAGAAAATGCATTAATTTCTGTCAGATGTTTGGGATTAATCCTGATAAACTTTTATATTTGTTCATTTTACAAATGTCACATTCCCCATTGGGATTATTGGGCCAATGGTATGAAAAACAACTTCAGTCTCTAGAATGTTGCTTTGCCAAATCAGCTGGTAAAATCTTTACAATTATATAATGACCAAATTGCAAAGATAGTAACCTTGAGGAGAGCTAAAGCCCATGAATTATTTGGTCATGATCCAGGGTTCATTGTTCTTCCACTTGATTCAAACCAACAAAAAATGTTATTTCAAGCTGCATTATTTTGGTAGGTATCTTTTGCAGATTTTATAAGAAAAATGATAATCATGATCTTAGTTGTCTATTGTTTCATTTCTTTTTGTAATACCCACTAATTTTACCTGACGACTTCCCTTTAGCCACTTACGGTAACTCCTACTTATTTTACAGATGGCTCCTCTATGGGATGAGCTACAGTTTGGAACAAATTTTTCAATATTCTCTTTTCTTCAGAAGGTTTCCCAGATCAGCATTCTAAAAGTTTAGCTATTCTTTATGTTCTTGAACATTTTCCAAGCAAACCACTAGACAATTTGAACTACTCTTCACTTGCAGTTTATTTAACAGAAAAAAATTGAAAATGCCATTATCTATCCCTCTTTAGAATCTCAACTACTCAATTTTTTCTCACATTACAAAAAGCTGTTTGTAATAGAACAGCTCAATTTTTAATTGGGCTTATATGTCTTCACTCTAATTCACCAGGATCAAGGGCCCAATTCATTATTCTCCAGCCTCTACATCAAGCTAGTGAGGCCTTCTCCAGTGTATTTTCCCATGCCAAGACCTCCCTTGGGAAAGTCCCTGTTAGGAAATCCCCTGTGGAGGGACAGTACAGCCCCACCCAATTTCCTGGAAAGATCTAGAGGAGACTGTGAGTGAAGCATCCAGTCTAGTGGACCATGAGAATTTGATTCAGACCACAACCACATCTTTATTGTGCTATCTTCCATTTTTTCTGCTGTTGTATATTTCTCCACTGCCAAGGGAGTGAAATTCTGGGCTTATATACCTAATCTGCCTCTCCTTAGACCAGTACTTGGGTGGATAGGCCCTCCCAAAATCTTTCATTCTGTTGAGGGTTGATACTCTCAACTTACACTATTACCAGGACCTTATATAATTATTCACCTAAAAGATCAGAAGATGATAACATTAACTTCTCATTTTTCCCATCCTCCTTTTTTATAACCAAAATAGAGGATGTCTCTAATTATTGTATGGTTATTGTGGAATAGTCCTGAAAGGTCCAGATCTGGGAAATAAATTTTCAGTGATCACTCATAGTTATACTCCCCTAGGAGGAACTGATGCATCTTCCTTTAAACTTGACTTATCTCTTTGCATGCCTGACACCTATGTCCCACAATTTTATAAAGGAAATTTTGGTTCTTGGGAGATTTGTAGAGGTAATTTAATGATGATCAATTAGATAAATTTATTTTTTTCTTTGTTGATTTGTTTCCATATGATTCTCTTTTCAGATAAGGTAGGGCTAGTTGAGAGCTTCTTTTATGGGGCATTCTGATTATATTATGATCTCAGCTCAACGGCTCAAAATAATTTCACCTGGATAGATAGAGGAATTAATCCCCATTGTCATTAATGAACAAGCAGGATCCAGGATGCACTCAACATACTCTTTGTAAATTGGCTCTATCCTTTCATTGGAGAAGGATTCAAACTGGACAATTCCAACCCATTGATGGGGGAAAGGCCAAAGCTCAACTCATCCTTTGCCACAATATTGATATGTGTTTATGATCTCTATGTTCTTATAGGAAAATTTACCTGAGCAAAAAGTTTTCTATTTGTACTAATCATATCCTAACTTATTATATTGACTCCCAGCTGCTTTTTATGATGTAACTATTCTTATCATGGGATACATGCCAGGAGTATGACTCCATATAAATTTAACTGAGTCTTTGTATCATTCTTCTGCTTCTGTTATGGTGCAACACTTACAAAATGCTTTACTTGAAAGACAAAAGGACTGACTGGCTTATTGGCAGCAGGAATGGTGTCTCTGGTCCTCCTGATTGCCAGTACAGGGACTGAATCAATTGTTCTGGCTCATTCTATACAGATAGCCCATTTTGTAGATAATTAGGCTAAAATTGCTGATAACAGTTGCAAAATTTAGCAGGAAATTGGTATACAAATTACAAACCCGAGTAAGTATATTAGCAACTGCCATTTTATGGATGAGGGATCAAACTGAAATCTTTCAATTACAACACGAGCTTAAATGTCATTATAATATATCCCACTTTTGCATTACTCCATTACCTTATAAAAAATTTCAGTATCCTTGGGAAAGCATTAAAAGATAAAGAGGGAGCTGTACATCAAAACATTGAAATGGATATAGCTGCTTTGCAGTGAGAGGTCTTATCTATGTCCCAAAAAACTGTTAATTTTGATTCTCAATTGAAAAATTATGTTAAGTTTATTAAAACTATTGAACAACTTAATCCCCTTGCTTTTCTAAACATTCTTTTTTATTGAGCAGGATTTCTTATTCTCCCTTTTACTATTTTTATGACTGAAGCATGTTATAGAGGACTTGCTGCCAAATGACATTTGATTATCTAAAAAGGAAATGGGGAATTGTGAAAATGGGGAACTGTGTTGAAGACCCTTGGCTACAGCTCCAGCTCTTTTCCTTTTCCTTACTAAGCTCTGGCATAATAATTATAGAAGTACAGACAGTGCTACCTGTACAGACATAATTTTTTAAATTGTCCTAGAGAATGTAACTGGAATTCAGCTAAGGTAGTAACATGTTCCATGGAGGCAAAGTGGTAATGTGTTAGCCAGCATTAAGGGCCACCGTTGAGGCCAGATAAGCACCCAATGAGGGGGTGGGGCTGAGATATGGGATCAGGACAGGACCAAAGCATTAAGACTCAGAACAAAGTCATTTTCTCAGCAGTAAAAAGTTGCTTATAGCAATATACTAAGTCATGCCTGATGCATGAGTGCCTTGTTTCTTTCTTGCTAGTTGGTCTGAAGAAATTACTGTTCCTGTGCATCCAACCATGAACCTCTACCCATATTCCACTCATTTCTCTGTTCCTTATACATTCAATAAAAGGTGAGAGCTACTGTGGATCAGTGGTCTTTATTCCTCAGGGAAATTTGGTATCTAAGAGCCCTTTTATAATTGCAGCTTTCTCTTGGTTTCATTTTCAACTGTGCACCATCACGTCATGAGTAAGAGGCTGAACCTTTTGCAAGGGTCTTCAGTCTCTGAAGGCCCCCAGTCTTTGGAGGTGAACATTCAATAGTGACACATGGCCTGTCTTGGTTACTTTTCTCTCATTGGTGGGACAATACACTTGACATCCAGAATTCAGGAAAGAAAGGTTTATTTAGCTCACAGTTAGTGGAGGTTTCTGTCCATACTTGATTGGCTCCGAGGCAATGGCACATGTCAGAGAGCAGCTGTTCATTGTGGCAGAAAGCAGCAAAGAGAAAAGGGAGGAGCAGCAGCAGCTGTAGCTAGCAGGCCCCTCTCCCTTACCTATATTGTATGCAGTTTACCCAGCTGAGGGTGAGTATAGCACCCACACCCATAATCCCAACATTAGATCATGAGTTAATCATAACCTTTAGAAGCCTGCGCCAATGACTATATAAGGCTTCAGGAGGAACAACTAGATACAAATCCTAACATGGCCCATTTCACCATTGTTCAAAAGTCACACGACTATTATGGAATGCACTGGTGTTCAAGAAAAGAGGACATTTTTCTGGCCCAAAAGGTGTGTTATGGTTTGTGCCTAGTTGTCCCCCAAAAGCCTTATGTAGTCATGAGGTGGGGACTTCTAGAGTTTGTGATTAACTCATGATCCACTGGGATTATGTGTGATCCAAGGCTGGGATTATGGGTTTTAGAACTGCTGGGATTATGGGTATGTGTACTTCTCCAGCCTGGGGCAGAGAGCATGAATGTAATATAAGAGACAGAGAGACAGACTTTCTTTAGTGATTGCTCTTTGTTGCATTGCTGTTCCACTGCCATGAACTGCTCTCTGCCATGTGCCACTCTGCCTTTCTACTGGTCTATTGAAAGGAACAGTTATTGCTGAAGTTTTTTTTTCTTCTTTTAACTTTTTTGACCGATTTTGCATGTATTTCTGGTAATCTGAACAAAAATTTCAACAATCATTGTTGAATTTCTATTGTTTAGTGAAATTCTGTGTCATTTCAAAATTGTTCAATATTTTTATTCTCTTTAAAAACAAATAAAATAAAAACTATATGCAGCACACATGCTTTAGAGCTCTGAAAATGTAGAATATGTGAAATTGGTGCTCAAATAATTACTGAAAAAAATATTGTCAAGAAATATGCTTGCGATGGGATGTTTTATCCATATAAACCTAGAGCCTGTTTGTGTCAGGTCCTGCCTATGGTTCTTCATATCTGATATACTCCCACTAAATAAATGGGGTATTCCACTTATACAATATTGCTCGGCTGGCCACCCTCAATTATAGGTCAAATTAAAGGTGATCTCCATAAACTAAGAATTAACTCTAATGAAACAGATGCAGGCTTTGGGAATAGTCATACCAGGTATTCATGGCAGAGTACAGGAAAAAATACCTATAAGTTTGAGAGACCTGATTTATCCATATAAACCTGGAGCCTGTTTGTGTCAAAAGATGGAATCCTGCCACCCTAGGACTTATATGGGACGGACCCTAACTGCAACCTTGTCTACCCCCACTGTCATTAGAACCGCAGGAGCTGTGCCTTGCATTGGCAACAGCTGGCTGAAGCCAATAGCCCAAGATGAGTGGACCAGCTCACAGGATCCAGATCAACCAAGCTGGCTGATCCTATGACACCGAGGTCTAGCCACCACCAAGGATGACGGCCCTGCTCTAGTCACACTGGAAGCTGACGATGCCTGCCAGAAGCTTGAGAATCAGTAGCTCTGCTCTGGTCACCCCAGAGGCCAACTGTTCAATGCCCAGAGGAAGCTTCAGGGTCATCGTGGAGTACAGCAGCCACGCAAATGTCTTTTCCTTTTTGTATCGTTCTCCCTCTGCCCAATGAGCCAATCACCCATAGCAAAGTGATAATAATAGTGACGGTCTCTATTAAAACTCATTTATAGAAAGCATCAAAGGGGAAAATAAAGCAGCAACTTTTGTCTCTAAGTAAAATTTTGTAACTTCCTTTCCCCATAACATCCTTATGTCTAAGTGCAGCCCCCAAGATAGAAAACTGTCGCAGCTTGACAAACTGCCTTTGTTCTCCTGCTTGCCCACAACTTTGATGCCAAAGACCAACCCCAATGATCAAATATATAAAAGCTGGAGCCTGTGCTTTGTCCTTGGATGAGCCATTTTGGATTTGTCAGCTGAGCTGATGTACACTCAACAGTAAAGTCCCTCTTTCTTCCACTGGTCTCTCCTATCTCTCTTTCTCTCTCTTTTAAATTATGTAGGTCTCAGAACGCAGCTTGGACTCGTAGCGATCCTCCTGTTTTCAACCTCCCCAGCACTGGGATCACAGGCCTGTGCCCCTACACCCAGTCTTGGTGGCTGGCTCAGCAAGCCCTAGGGTGAGTCCAGCGCTGCATGTGGTGTCAGGGACTGAACCCCAGGCCCCGCGCTTACCTAAGCTGGCACTCAGTTGGCTGAGTTATCTTGCCAGCCTGACTCTCCTATCTCTTAAACCTGAAACACTTACCCTCAAAACAGCAAAAATGTAGAAAAATGGAATACATGTTTCAACAGTTTTGCCCACTTGCTAAGGAAGTTGTGAAAAATTTACTCTATTTGTAATCACATGGGGAATATTATCCATGAGAAATAAAAGCATTGCACGTGATGTCTGAAGGTATGTTATTTACAGAGGTGGGGCAATGGAAGCTGAGAAATAGACCTGCACACCAGAGCAGGGGCGTTGAGTCACTAAAGTTCTGACCAAAACAAATGAAAGCTTTTCATAACCCAGAGTTCATGTGGAAAAGAGTGGTGCTTACAAAAGAGAATTTTAATTTCAAAATTTCTACTGTGTAAAGGAAAGCAACTCTCAAGAAGGAGAGTCAGCACAAACAGCAAAGAGATTCCATTTGGAGAACCTGAAAAAAAGAGGATAATCTGAAACTATATTGGCAGTATCTGAATAATTTCCATAGAAGGGCCAGCCAGATAGCTCAGGGGACTAAAGCGCCTGCTTAGGCAGGCCGCAGGGGCTGGGGTTCGATCCCCAGCGTGCCATGCCAGCCCACCCCTGGTGTGTGCAGAGACCGTGACTGACACTGGGCATGGTAGCGCCTGCCTATAATCCCAGTGCTTGGGAGGCTGAAAACAGGAGTCTCACCAGGAGTCTCATCTGTGTACTGAGACCCTGTAGACCCTGGACTAAACACAGATAAAAGATATAGAAAAAATAATTTCCATAGGATTGGAAGTCATAATAAAAGACAGCTGAAAGAATCAAATCAAATTTCTAGAAAAAAATACTTAGATCAGTAAGGAAATCATTTTGATTTCACTATGCCTAAATAAACAGATAAGAAGGTAAAATACTTGAAGTATAAATCATATATTCCAGGAATTCTAAGAAAGCTTGGAGGAGCTATAGATTTTCTAGAAAGGAGAAGGATGCAGACTCAGTATGAAGAAGCTTATTAAATTCCCAAGCATAATAAAACCAGATTTACACTAACTATATCAGTGTGAAACTTCACAACACCAGACAAAAGAAACATTATGCAATGAGAAGATATATAGATTATCAGCAGAGGAATGAGCATTAGTTATATGGAAAAGAAACTTGCTACTAACAATAGCAGATCCAGAAGAATAATATCAAAGTATTGAAGTGGTCACCAGCCTAGAATTCTGCTCTCAGCTAAATTATTTTAGAAAGAAATGAAATTAAGGCATTTTGCACATAAATGCTGATCACATATCCCATTTACCCTAACATAAGACCTATGCAGAAAAGAAATCCTAGCGTGATTTGAGAAGAGACACTAACTTTTTCCTCTCTTTAAAATATATTTGTTCTAAAACTAGTATTTTCACATAATACTCTGTAAAATATTACTACCACTGACTCAATTCTTTGAAAGAATAAAACATGAGATAAAAAAGAAGCAATTTTATCAAACAAGTTGAGGACCAAAAAACCTTGGGTTGGTATTTTTATGAGTCACAAGGTATAAAAGATCAGGAATACCTTTTCTCTCTATTAAAGATATACCGCTCATACAGGTCACTTTTTTGTTAGGATTAGGTTTCCCCAACAAATAACTCCAAAACCTCAGGCATTTATGACAAAAGTTTATCTCTTGCTCATGGTACAGGTCAGCTGGGCTCAGCCACTGTTGCATTCTAAGATCTACCTTTACTTAGAATATGCTGTGCATGTGAGAAGGAAAAAAGCCACAGCATATTTTAAAACTTGATAATGTATTTACATGCTAATCTACATACAATGCATGACCCAAACAAGTCCTTGGTCAAGCAGAGTGACTATGTATATATATTTCTCAGGAAGGCACACTGACTCACATGACAATAGATGTGCATGTGCAGTCCTATTATCAGGAGTGTGAGAGCAATTTGGGAGAAACACTGTGATTTGTCACATAGTCCAAAGATATTTTTCTCATATATATATATATCTCCCCCACCCCCATATTTTAGGGAAGGGTATACAGGGTGTTCAGGGTCTCATTACTAGATTGGACTTGTAGTGATCTGCCTGTTTACAGCCTCCCAAATGCTGGGATTGCAGGTGTGTGCCACCACGCCCAGTCTCAATCGCCACCTCAGTGTACCCCGTGGGCAGGGCTGGCAAAGCAGGCCCTGGGATTGAATCCCCAGCCCCTGCGCCTGCTTGCAGGTGCTTTAATCTGCTGAACTATTTGGCCAGCCCTTCTCAGGTACATTTTTGCAAATGATTTTTGGCCATTACATTTCTCCTTTCATTCAAAAAATAAATGGAAAGAAAGGGAAAACAGGAAGAAAGGAGAGAGAAGAGAGAGAGTGAGAGAGACAGAGATAGAGAGAAAGAAAAGGGAGGTAAGGAGGAAGGAAGAAGGAAGGGAAGGAAGGAAGGGAAGGAAAATCCTACCGTGTTCTAAATTTTTCTAATATAAACCCTTTGATCATTGTGTTTTTCATCTGACCCAGGAGCTATTTGTTAGCAATCTATCATGAGATAAGATTGTGTTAGAAAGTAAATCAAAACTTCCTCCTCCTTGAAAGTCTTGCTGCAATAGATGAAAGTACAGCAGAACACAACAGTATGCTCACTTCCTGGTGTAGCATACAAAGTTTGACTTCGGCTCCTTGTCTTGTCACAGCAGTTATCAGTTTGGGAACTGATAGTGGTTGTCAGTCTCAGTGGCACTGATCCTCAGCGTAGTGGTTTCATCCATATTGATACAGGGGAATGCAACTCCCAACCTGAAAGATATCTGGGACTAGTTCATGTTCTATAAAACCAAAGAATGAATTTGAGAAACACACTTAAGTTAAGAGCAGAATATGTATTGGGGGAAAGAAAGCTTCTGTTCAACAGAAGAACAGAAGGGGAACCTGAGTGGGTTGCCCTGGACGCTGGCTGTTCCAGGGATTTTTATAGAGTAAAATCATGTGGTGAGGTGGGTCTAAGGTGGAGAACATGGGAACTCGCTTAGCTAGGCATGAGGTGGGACAAAACTATGGTCCACCAGATCCATTGCTCAGGTAAAGTTGATTAAATCCAAGACTGAATGGAGAAGTGAGTCATAGCAGAGCAGTTGCTTTATCATCTTTTGGTACATACAGTTTTTTTCAGGACACATCTTGTTATGTTACTCTTGGGCAGAATCTGTTGGACCACAAGCTTGCCAAAGAGGGAAGCCTGTGCCTTTGGAGGGTATGGTTTCTCTCCATGCTTTCTTTCTCTCTTTCAGCTCTTTTACTTTTAGGTGGGTCAAAACATTGGCTTGCAAGTGTGTCACTGAACTTGAGAGTGCCAATATACTTTATGATAGCTCAGAGCCTTTTTTTAGCCTGATCATAATTTATTATTATTGTTATTATTATTAGTTTGAGCCTTTTCAGGAAGTGCTACTCTCCTGCACTTGGGTTGGACACTGTTTTCCAGGAGAGAGCTGCAGAAGAGACAACTGGGGTGTCATGGGTCCTGGCAGTGGTGGCAGAAACTTTGTGGTCTCTGCTGCTTGCAACACCCCTCATCCTGTTTGATGCAATTCTCCCAAGTGGGGTGAAAGGCTTGTGGCTGGAGTAGTTGCCACCTTTGTTCCTACTTCCTCGTACTGATAGGATATTGGGCCTTGGGTCTTTGGGAGTTACATATTCATTTAAGTATATAAAATTGCATGTGGCAATGTCATACTATGACTGTCACCAGTGATAAATTTATGTTAAGAGAGGAGAAAAATTACAGTGGGTCTCAAACTAGTTTTGACACATTTGTGTCTACGTGCTTCCTGTCCCCTGGGTTGCCACTCACTTGCTGCCTCTCTTCATGATGCTACCCCCACACTTGAGATTTGGCCTTGAGAAGAGGAACCAGCAGTGCAAACTTCTCTTTGGTTTCTCGGAGAGAGAGAGATGGGGAGAGAGAGAGAGATGGGGAGAGAGAGAGAGAGAGAGAGAGAGAGAGAGAGAGAGAGAGAGAGAGAGAGAGAGAGAGAAAGCAGTTCCCTTTCTGGAACAAGTTGTAGAAGCATGGGAAGGACTGATTATTTTTGGCTCTTATTTTTTCTTTCCTTTAAAAAGTAGCTCATTTCTAGTTCCAGGTGAAGTAGTGTTTAACCTACTTATTTATAGTATATAAGATGCTATGCCCACAAAACTCAGAAGGATTACAGAATTAGACCACTGGGAAACAAGGAATTTAAAATAAAGACAGTTCAAGTAACCACAATAAGACATTTATTTCCTTACATCAAATTAATAAGTATCATAAGCTATGAACCTCAGTGTTTTCCTAAGCATGGGTAGGAAAGATTGTTTAGTTATTTCAGATTTTTTTGAGACAGGATCTTTCCATGTAATTCAGCCTGGCCTTGAGCTCACGATGTAGCTCAGACTGGCACTGAACTCATGGCAATCCTACTGCCTCAGCTTCCCAAGTGTTGGGATTACAGGCGAGTGCCATCACACCTGACCTGGAAAGGATTATTGTGTAGCCTGCTGGATCCACAGTGCTGACATAAAGATTTCAGAAAGCAAATTGGCATCCTGTGTCAAAAGCTTAAATGTGTTTATATTGTCATCTTGAAATTTTACTGTTTAGAACCCATATTGTCTTTATGTAGTTTGGTTTCCTTACAGAAAGGGATGCAAGAAGGTGAGAAAGGATAAATAGCTTACAAGTTGTGATCATCAAGTGTTATTAATAAAAATTAAATCTTGTCAGAAAAAAATTATTATAGTACAGTACTTTAGCCTTGAAATTGTGAGCACCAATAGCGCCTTGTACTGGAGTAAACTTAAAATCCATTCAGGAAGAGAAGTTTGGCCGTGCTTTCCAGCTTCCCACCTTCACTCCCCCATTCAGGGCTTGAATAGATGACTTATGATGTCTGAAAGTTATAATAATTAAAAGTCATAATTGAACTCAATTATTGTATTGCTGTAAAGGATTAAAGACTTCTTTGACATAAGTAGACTACACATGGTATTTGTGTGGATTGCCTAAGGATAGACTTGGTGTGACAGTTACCTGAGTGGGGAATAGGCTTAGTGATCTGCTAATGGGGATCACTGTGGTACTAGGGTCTGGGCCCATGGGCAGGTTTTCACTGGGTTTTGAAGGTGGAATGTTGCCAGTACTTGAGGAAAGGATAACATATTGGTTTTGGATGGTAATGCTGGGCTGTGGTTTTGAAAGGGCATTGAAGGTCGGCTGTGTGCAAATGGAATGCTGCTGTTTGGGATGGTTATAAAGAGGGTCTGCAAGAGGAGCCAGCAGAGACGGAGCTGCAGGTCATGCTATGGGAGCAAGCCCCAGTCATCCAGGATGTGGGCAAGAAGTTGTCAGGGTGGGGCGGGAGTCAGCACAGAGCAGGGAAGGGCTGAGAGGGGTGATATCAGGTTCCTGGGGCAGGCTGTCTCCTGTACCCAGGAGCTATCTTCAATGGTGTATTTACTGCTGATCACTCAGCTTTCCCATATTTGGAAATCTCTCTCCTAGCTCCTGTCCTAAGCTCTAGACAGGCTGTGCCTGGGCTCTCTCTGGCCCTTTGCATCACCACCTGACTAACTAGTGGAGTGGCCCCAGGGTGAACCTGGCTGACTAGGCAGGGGCCACAGCATTTGCCTTTGTCTAGGTGGTGTAGATTACTCCTCATAGCTTTGGAAGATACCTACACATCCCAAAGCGGGGAGGTGTGCTCTGGGAAGCTTAGTGTTCTTAGGGGAGTTCTGTGTCCTGTTCTGAGTCCACACTCTTGCTGAACTGAGAAAAATCTAGACCCGCAGAAAGAAACAGAGCTCAACAGAGTCTCAATACCTTACTCTTTCTGTTCTCTTTCTAAATTTATTTGTCTTTGATGCAGGACATTCCATCCACTCTATCTCCTGAGGGCTAAAAGTAGCTGTGATTCCATTTGCTCTGTAGAAAACGGGGGACAAGGAGATGGTTTAGTGGCCTAATGACATCAGACATCAGACAACACACATCGCAGCAGTGGGACGACTTCAGGTGGAATCCAAACGCAGTGGTGCCTTGGTTCGCAAACTTAATTCTCTCCATAATTCTACTCACAGGACAAATTTGTGGAGACCTGACTCAAGGTTCCCCATAAGATCAACATTGAACCTAACCATTAAATTTGATTCAGTTGCTGTCTAATCTTGTTTGGGATCAGAAAAATGGAAAGAATTAAGTTTGTGAACTGAGGTACAACTGTGCAGGGACACTTAATGGTTCTTTGAGCTTGCTCATCATGTTGAGTCTCTTTCCTGATGCACTGCCAAACAGAAAAGGAAAATGAAATTGGAAAGTCCCATTGAGGCAATTCTTTCTGTGATGTGTGATGCTGCCAAGAAATACCCTTGTCTGAAGTTGTCACAAGGACTATATATTATGATGCCTAGGTTAAGAGAATGTTCAGTTAAGGTCGCTTGGAAACCTGGTGTCCTGGCAGACATTTCCAATTAGATGATGACCATTTGTGACTGTCTCTGTCTTAGACCTTATGGAGACTATTGATCTGCTTGCTGAGCCAAATTTTGCATTACTATAAATTACTTGGGTAATATTGGCATTTTTGTACCTTCTTGCTTAAATTAAAAGGGCATGAGAAAAGCCAAGAGTGACCCAGAGATCACAAAGAACTATTAGGGAGCAATTCCTATTAGCAGAAACAATTTATAGAACTCAGACGTATATGAAATGCAGATATAAGAAAGCAAAAGTATTTTAAAGCCATTTAACTGAATATTGTTTCTTTCAGTTTCAGATGAGCTACGGCTCTTACTAAATTTTTGTAAATTATGGTAAGTAGCTTGTCTGAATTCCTAATAAATATGCTAGTTGGTCTCATAAAATTTCAACTTAACAGAAATAGTCATAATAGTATCCTGAAGATACCTCTGGCTACAGCAAAATTTTCTAATACCAGCTGTCTTTATTCAAAACAGTAAATTTGAACTAGTTCACATTTTCCCAGTGATCAAACACATTCAGGGAGTTGCTACTAAAATGGTATTAAGGAAATCCAGACATTCCAAAATCAATGTGACACACTAAAAGGTAGACCGATTCTAATTCTTATTTTTCTTAACTTTCACATGCAGTCCAGTGGAGTTCTTTCAAACGGTGATTTCAGTGTTTTAGGCTCATACTCTATTGATATTAAGGGGTGTAGGAGAAAGGCAGCGCAGCTGAGTATTTTTGAGCAAGTAGGGGCCTAATGAGGAGAGAGGACAGTAGGAGTAGCATGGAGAAACTTGGTTCTTTCACAGCCTTTAATACATCTTGCAGACGTTCACATCTAGCACTGTAACATGTGGGCCTGGTGATGTTCTGGGTAATTTTGTGTGTTTCTCAGAGTCCCCCACCCATCAGGAATCTCTCACTGCAGCTTCATTATCTGGGTGAGGGTTCCTTTAATTGCTCCTTTCCACTCTGTCCATGAAACTCTGCTCTCCCAGCAGACTTTTCTTTAGTCACTTGGCTCCATTCCCAAACATAGCTGCTCAAGAATGGAAGAATCCCAGGCCCAATTGTCCCTCTTCCCACTTGACTCAAAGGAAATCTCACCTTGCCCTCTCCATGGTCCTGCCAATCATGCTCACGCTACTCTATCTCATTTCTCTTTGCTTGGCTACCTCAGGCCAGAAGCTACTTAACCTCTTTCCTGCCCATTTCTCTGAGTGTACCCAGCACCAGTTCACTTCATTCCTGATGTTCTGTGGAGTGCATCTAAAACTCATTGGGCCCTGGAATCCTATCCTAGCTCAAAGCAAGGGGCAGGGCACCACCATGATTGCTGGAGTTCTAGAGTCTTCCTCTATATAGGCATTCCTTTGTGTGCCACTTAATTCTTGATCACAGCTCACATAAACTCCACCAAATAGATGACTGGCTGTTAAAAAAATCTGGGTTTGGCCATCTTTCCAAGTTCTGTGTAATACCTCCTTTTGGAAATATCACGGCTTTAATCAGCTAAAATGGAAACTGAAAAATCAATTTTAGTGTCTTGTTATAGTTGCTCTGTAGTACAAATTAGTATCTTAGTAACCTGAAAAGGGTGATATCAAATACATTTTTTAGGACCTCATATGTAAATGGAGAAAGTCTTAATTTGACAGGTTATATTTATATGGAATCAGAAGCAGTTCAGAGCCTAGTAGCGTTCTGATTGATTAGTAATGTCTGCAGTGAGCTTGGCAATATGAGGATGCTGGGCCCAAAGTTTACCATCCCAGTAGATGTTGAAGATTTACTAAGAAAATAGACTTGACAGGTTGTTTCTAGGATCTCATTCCTTGGTGGCTTATTATTTTTTTCCTCGTGAGAGATCTACAGAAATAAAAGAATTATTTTGAGCCAAAGTGTTTGACCTTTTAATAAGTCATGTAGACCAAGGGTTAGTGTGGAACTTTGCCTCCTGCTCTACTTCACAAATGGGATTGTAGACAAATTAGTTTTTTTTTTTTTTCATTTATGTATTTGATACAGGGTCCCGCTATGTAGCTTGGACTCGGAGTGATCCTCTTGTTTTTAGCCTCCCCAGCAATGGGATTACAGGTATGTGCACCACCAAGCCGGGACTGGGTCCCAGGCTCAGTGCACCAAGGGCAGGGCACAGCATGTGGTGCTGAGGATTGAGCCCTGATCCCTGTGTTTGCCAAAGCAGAAAGTAGTTTGCTTAATCTTCTCACTGCCTTACAGAACACTTGACTAAATTGATTTAAGTGGTTAAGGATCAGACTAAGAGTTGCTTATGAAAAGTGATACAATTCCCTCTAATACAAGAAATCTGACTTTTGCTGGTAGAGTCACTTATCATCTATAATAAACTATATTTATTTAAACAAATTTGGTGGATATAACAAAGGTTGGTGATCAAAACAAGGTCTAAGTGATTTTTTTTCATATAGAAGATAGGCATAAGATAGCCATTTCCAGGTCAAATATTGTGGCTATGTGGTATGTATACTGTGATTGTCAGGGTGTACTGGGTCTCAGTTCTTTTTGTAGGTAAGATTGTCTCATATCCTAAAATAACTGCTGAAACTCTAGTTATCCTGTCTGCATTATAAGCTTGAGGAATGATCAAAAACCAAGAATACCGCCTCTCAAATCAGTCCCCTCTTTTCAACAAGTTTCCTAGAGTCCAGCCCAATGCTTTCTTCCATATCTCAATGGACAGATATGTAGATTTAGGGAAGCCTGGGAAATGTAGTATCTTATACGAGGAGGCAATTATTCTTCCAGATTTTAAAAGGCAAGATTTCTCTCCTAAAGAAGAAAGAGAAATAGGAAAGGCTGTGGGTAATCAGTCTTCTATGCCACACAGGTAATATCGGGAGAAATGATGACTTTAAAGGTTCTCTTTTTTGTGTGCAGCTTTCCACAAAATGCCCAGTTTTGAAAATAAAATCAAAATCTTTAAAAGAAAAAAAGTACTTTTTTTTCACATATTCGGTGTATGAAAATACTTTGCAGAATTATAAAATGTGTAGGTAATGTAATTTGGCTTATATTGTTATGTAAGAGTTTAGACCAATTTAAAGACTACACTATTTAATGAAAGTAAGTGAGGAAATGAGAAATATTTAAATAATGGTATCTTTTTCTCTTTATAAGGTAAACATTATGGTCATATATCTGAATGTATTTTATAAACTGATTTATAGAATCTAGCATTTCATTCTGAGTATGACAATCAGAAAAGTCAGAACTGTGAAATTAAGTAATCAACATATTATTGCAGTCACTTTCAGTTATTTTGATGATTTAACTGAATAAATATGTAGAAGTTGCTTGCTGTGTGCAAAGCAATATGATACAAGATACTTTGAAAACTACCAGAATGAGGGTCGGCCAGATAGCTCAGTGGACTAAAGCACCTACTTAGGCAGGCGCTGGGACCGGGATTCAATCCCTGGTGTGTCACGCCAGCACCATCCCTGGGGCATGCTAAGAAGGGAACTGAGACTGATGTGGTGGTGCATGCTGGTAATCCTAGTGCCTGGGAGGCTGAAAACAGGAGGATCACTGTGAGTCTGATCTGTGTAGTGAGACCCTGTAGATCCTGTATTAAACGCATTAAAACAACAAGAACAAACAAACAAACAAAAAACCACAACCTACCAGAATGTAAAATAATATATCTTATTTTTGAGAACAAAAAAGAACAACCCATCAAAATGTAAATTCCATGAAGCCAGCAGTCTGGCACTGTGTAGGAACCAAGCAAATATTTGTTAATGAATGAACTATACCAGAAAATATTGAACTCTCGTTTTAAAAGATGTTTTTAAAAACAATCAATTTGAGGCCAGGTGTGGTGGTATGTGCCTGTAATCCTAGTACTTGGGAGACTGAGGCAGGAGAATCACTATGAATTCAAGGGCAGGCTAAGCTGCATAATTATTTCCAGAGCAGTACTACATACACAGTGAGGCCTATTTCAAAAACAAAAAATCAATTTGGAAGCAGTCGTGTGTGTTTATAGAAAATAGACATATTTCCACAAGATGGCAGGGCAATAAAATACTCCAAAAATTCCCAACTTTCCCAATGGGGCACCAATGGGAGAGGAAATAAAAAGCAAAACATCTGAATTATATGAAATGATAAAAAGAGGAGACAGAAAAGAAACAGATCATAAGATCTTCAGTGAGTTCAAAGTTATAAAGAAACAATAGATTTAATAAAAGTATATAGATGACACTAATAAAAAGTCAGTTGAGCTAAGCAAAATGATACAAAACACAAATAACCAGTTTAGCAAAGAATTAGACTATATGAAAAGGTATAAAACAGAAATCCTACAAAAAATTTATTGGAATATGGGCAGCAGAAGTGACCAGTGTGAGGACAGAGTGTCAGAAGTAGAAAACAACACTTTTAGGTGACCATGTACTCAGAAATGTCTTAAAAATACCATGACAACGTAGAAATTGGATCCAATTTTCAAAATAATCTAGGAAGGAACTTACAGTACTGAGCCATACACCCAGCCTAGGAATCTTATTTTTTGTACTAGTAATTGTACTCAGGACCTAGTGCTTGCCAGGCAGGCATGCTAGATGACCCAGCGAAGGCTAATCTAACATTAATTAAAATTAGTGAAAGATTGAGAGGTAACACAAATACCATAAAAATCTGCTTATAGAAATAATTATGGAAAATTTGACAAGTATTGGGAAATATTATTATTATTATATATTTATTTATTTGCTACAGGGTATTGCTGCACAGCTTGGACTCAGTGATCCTCCTCTCTCAGCCTCTCCAGTGCTGGGATTACAGATGTGCACCACCATGCCTGCTTATGGGCTTCACTGGCTGGCTTGGTGCCCAGGGCCAGCATAGCATGGAGTACTGGGGATTCAATCTGTGTCTTTGTGCTTGCCAGGCAGGCACTTAGACCCCTAAACTATCTCCCTAGCCCCAAGTACTGGGAAATTATTTAGCATACAAATAAGTGAGGCATATGGAACTTCAAATAGCCATGATCAGAAAGACTTCACGACACACCACAGTTAGAATTTCAGAATCTAAAACATGGACAGAATCTTAAAAGCTTTTAGAGAAAAGCACCAAGTCTCTTATAAAGGTAAACCCATTAAAATTATAGCAAACTTCTTAACACATAAAGGACAGGAATGTTTAGAGGAAAGTGTTTCAAACTCCCTTAAAATTGCAACTTTCAACTCAGAGTAATGTATCACTCAAAACCACTTTTCAAATTTGATAAATATTGTGTTGGGGGAGCACTGAGAAGGCAGAGGGTAGAGCAGCAGAGAAAGAGCCTCTCTAAGAGCCACCGTCCAGAAGCTGGAGTATAACAACACAAGGAAGATGAGAAGGAGAGAAATGGGCCCAGGAAAGATCTGGAATGTGACCTGAAGCCCACAAAGAGAGTGAAGAGAAAAACTTCAGTGAAGAATAAAGCGGGAGCTGGTGGTCTCTTCTCCCTGAGACAGGACTCACTGCATGAGAGGAGCAGTTAAAGCCTGAAGACACACAGTGACTGCTGCTGACCCCAGAGGCCCCCACGGAGGGACACAGCAGTGGAGGGAAGCAGTGAGTATGAAGGACTTCACTGGCTGGCAGTGAGTGTCCAGGGCTCAGTTGTCCTGTGTGAGAGTGATCGATTATCAGCCATCTTGGAGAGGAGCCCACCGAACTCAGAATTCAGAGCAGTTCCTGGTTCCTTCTAGGGGCTTTCGGTGAGGCTCAAGCCTCACTGAAGTTTGCTCGGGGAGAAGGTGTGCTGAGGGCTGCAGGCTGAAAGAGCCTGGACACATCCATAAGGTGTAGACTTGCTGAGGTTCTCTGCTGTCTTGCCAAAGCTACTGCTGGCTTGCTGGGATAGATCAACACTGACTGGGTGTAGCAGTGACAGCAGACACATACTGAGAAGTGGACATTTTTCTTTTTTTGTCCCTATGTTTTATCGTTTATTTTATTTATTTATTTATTTTTTTTTGTCCTTCATCGGTGATCTTGTTTTTAAGTGAGTGTGAATGTGGTTTCTAGCCTCTTTGTGGTTATGCTTCTGTTGTTCTTTTAATCTCTGCCTTCTCTCTCTCCCAGTCTTCTGTACATTTCCCAAAGGTAACAAGATGCCCCTTTGTCCTACATCCATACTTTTATCTCTTCCTATTCTTCCACTTTTCTATGTTCTCCCGAATCCATTTTAAATTCTAACCTTGGGACAAAATTTTAACCTGACATGTACTGCGTATTCTTTTTTGGATTGTTTCAGATTTTGTTATGTAACCACACAAATCTGCTTCGTATAAGTCAAGATGTTAAATTAATGGTTAGCTCAGTTTGTCATTTTCTAGGCTGTGTTTGATGTAATTGTCATTGCCAAAAGTGACATAATTGTTGCAAACAACAGTTCTTCCTGGTATGACAATACTGAGATTGACTAGAGGTCATTGAAAACACAATGTCACAGTGCTAAAGAAACAAGGGTTGGGTTAAACAGGTAGAAATTTCTCATCCCTAACAAATTGGGAGATAGGAACTTGTAACAGACTCAAAACTCAATAAATAAGGTCTTCCCACAACGAAGAGCACCTTCAAAAAATTCTCAATGATATCCTACAAAGAGAAAATGAGCTAAAAATGGCAAAATATCTATTTTAATACATTAGACAGGGTGAGCTTAAGCAAAAGGGAAAAGGGGAATCAGCAGCAGGAAACTAATGCAATTACAGGAATAATTCAGTACCCTTCCTCACCCAAAATTGTTGTGTGATTCTGGTTCTGAATGAATTCTAGGCTTGTTTTCTCAAATTCAATGAGATATGCTATTGGTATTTTGATCAAGATTGCATTAACTCTGTATAACAATTTTGGAAGTATGGCTATTTTTCACTGTCTTGATTCTTTCTACTTAAGAACAGGATATTTTCTCATTTTCTAATATTGTCTTTGATCTCTTTTTTTCAGAATACTGTAGTTCTCAATGTAAAAGTATTTTACTTACTTCAATAGATTGATTCCTAAGGATTTATTTATTTTTTTGGCTGCTATTTGAAAGATTTATTTCCCTAATTTCTCTCTCAAAAAGTTTGTTATTTGTGTGCAGGAGGATTATTGATTTTTGAGTGATGACTTTGTATCCAGCTACACTATTGAATTTGGTTATTCAATCTAGAAGTTTTCTGGTGGAGTTTTGGGGGTCTTCTATGTAGAGTATAATATCCTCTGTTAAAAAATATAATTTAAATTCTTTTTTAACTTTATTCCTTTTATTTCTCTTGTCTAATTGCTCTGGCTAATGTTTTGATAACTATATTCAGTAAAAGTGCTGATAGTAGCCATCCTTCTCTTATTCCTAATCTCACAGTGAAAACTTTCAGTTTTTGTCCATTTAGTATGAGGTTGGCTGATGGTTTGTCACCAATGGGGCGTCATCATAATCCCTGACTTGAAATTATATTGCATGTACCTCCATGCCTGGTGGCTATCATGGCATGCAGTACTGGGGATCAAACCTGGGTCCTTGAGCTTTCTAGGTAGGCAGTTAGACCACTGAGCTATCTCCACAGACTCCCCCTTTTTTTTTGTTTGGGTAATAATGGAGATCAAACCCAAGAACTCATGACTCATAGATATGTACCTACCATTGACCTACAACCTTTTGTCTTTTAAAAATCTTTTTATTTTCCTATTTTTAGGGGCCAGGGAGATAGCTCAGTAGAATAAGCACTTTCCTGGCAAGAGAAAGGCCCTGAGTTCAATCCCTGCTACTGCAAAAAAGAAAACAACCTCATGCCTATTTTTCTTGTTAGTACATGTTTGCAGTATATGATTTCTCAAATGGGAAAGGAAATAAGAGATAGAGGGAAGGGAGAAAAGAGGATTAAAAAAAAACAACTGAAGAAAAAGTATAAATAAAACTTTTGTAAATGAGAAAAGGACTTGGAGTTGGTAGCATCAGGAAGTGATAGGAAGGCTGAGGAACCCAAAGAAAGGAACCTCAGCTCTTTTTTTAAATTTCATTTTTAACAAGGTCTTGATAAATTTCCCATGGTGGTCTTGAACTTGCAGTCTTCAACGTTCATTGATCTACCTTAAAATGGTGCTGTATGCTCTCTATAATTTATTATCTCAATTTTAAAAATAATATTTATATTCTTTCAGAAATTGTAAAAATTCATCTTTTAACCTATTCATTTAATTGCAATGGATTACCCTAGAGAAATAATGAAATCTATTTAAAATGTGTGTGTAAAAACTTTTCTGACAGTGTAACATGAAGAATGAATGAATGAATGAAACAAACATTGGCCATCAAAATTTTAAGAGACTAAGGGCCAGGGAGATGGCTCAGTGGCATAAGCACTCCCCTGGCAATGCAAGGGCCTGAGTTCAATCCCTGGTTCTGCAAAAAGAGAGAGAGAGAGAGAGAGAGAGAGAGAGAGAGAGAGAGAGAGAGAGAGAGAGAGAGACTATTAAAATAACTAAATTTTTTTAAAAAAGAAATTATATCATGAAGCTACAGTACCTAAAGCAGAATGACACTGGAAGAAAACAGGTCTGAAGATCAATGGAAGAGACCAGAAGATGCAAAAACAACTCTGAACACTCTCAGCCACCTTATCTTTTGACAGAAGTCAAACACTTTCACTGAAGAAAGATGGCCTGTTTAATAAATGGTGTAGAAAAAGTGGCTTTCCATAAGTCAAAGATTAAAACTAGGCCTGTATAGCTTACTATCTACTAAACTGTAATAAAAATGGATTTAAGGTTTATATAGTAAAACAGAAACACCAAATTTGCTGAAATATAGACTAAGTAGAGCTCCTGAACCCAAATTGCATAGATACTATAAAAAAGAATTGGGCTGGAGGGATGGCTCAATGGAATAAGCACTTGCTGTCAAGCACAAGGGCCTGAGTTCAATCCCCTGTTCTGGCCATAAGAAAAAAAAAA
>PVKA01015389.1:33610-50342 GCA_004027165.1 Ctenomys sociabilis | reverse complement strand
TGTGTGTGTGTGTGTGTGTGTGTGTGTGTACATATATATATATATATATCCTATTATTCAATATATAACATAAATTATAAATAGACAGATATTCTCTTTCTATATATATATACATATAAAATCATTCAATTTATACACTATTATTCAATATATAAGATAGATACATACTTACAGAGGTATTCACTCTATATAAAATCATTCTATATATATCATTCAGTACATAACATAGATGATAGATGGATACAGACATTCTGTCTCTCTCTCTAGATATATATATATAGATATATATTATCATTCAATGTATAAGATAGATGATAGATATTCATTATCTCTGTGTGTCTCTGTCTATTATATAGATTATATATATATGTATATATATATATATACTATATATACTATCATTCAATATATAACATAGATCATAGATAGATAGATAGATAGGTAGACAGATAGATAGATAGATAGATAGATAGATAGATAGATAGATAGACAGATGGAGTTTCAGAATTGCTTGGACACAGCTTTCAGGAAAAGCATGTATTCGCCAACTCTCATGCCCCACTGGTCAGGAAATATTCCATAGGGTATTAAGTCTCCTGCACTTCCAGGTTGTCTTTGTTATTTTTCTCATTGCTGGGACAAGTGTCAGACATCGAAGAGTTAAAAGAGGACCAGTTTACTTGAGCTCAGTCTGTAGAGGCTTTGGGTGTGAGGCAGAAGTGAACAGCAGAGTCCCAGCGGCCTGTGGCACAGCGGGCAGGATGCAGGGAGCCTTCTGAGGGCTTTAGGGTGATGCCACCCACACCCAGGTGGGCCCTTCCACCCCTCACACCTGGCCCTGTGCTAAGCCAATCAGTGGACTGGCCCAGCCACCACACCCTCTCATTCCACTGTGATGCCCACGAACCTGCCACTCCCAGAAGCCCCCTTTGGGGTACAGGGGGATTTGGGGGACATTTTAGACATAGATCATAGTGTGGGCTTCCAGCCCCCTTCCTCCTGCCAGGACATCATGAGAGCCCTAGAACCAGAAGATAAGGGCAGTTGGTGCAGCTCACGCAAAGGCTTTGGATCACATCAACCCTAAAATGGTCTCTAGCATAAGGACTGGAGACAGCCCTGAGCTAAAAGGACTGAGATGGGCCACAAGAAGAGCCCAATGTTCAAGGAACTTCCCTGGGCCTTTAGCGAACACAGTCCATATGGTGCAGTCCTGCACAGAAGCCCTACCAGGAACTTCAGGGGCCTGCTTGGGCCATCCAAGGCCTCCTCTTACACGGGTTGAGCCACCACCTTCCAATGTTGTTTTCAGTTGTGTGGGTCAGGTGGACTTACAGCTGTAGAACAGGACAAGAGAAAGTAAATTAATTCATCAATCTCATGGCAGTGTGGGACTTCCTGGTTTTTTTGTTTTGTTTTTTTTTCCCCCTTAGGACCACTTAGATCAATGGTATTATTTCTTTGATGATACATAATTTCACATGGAAGATCTTATTTGAAACTCAGACATTGTTCACCTGATCCTGTTAGGCTCCATAGCAAGGATCATAAATATTCTCACATCAGAAAATGGTCTTTGAACATCATTTTTAATGGCAAGCAGTGATTCCTTTCCCAAACAAATGAAACACAAAGAGTGAATTCCCACATTCATACAGATCTACAAAATATCACATTCCCTCCAATTCATAGTCATTAAGAAGTATTGTTCATGATAGGTTAGAGACGTATAATATCCAATCTCCCTGTCTAACATAGCCCGGCAAGGACTCAACTGCACAGTTCATTACTGTCATTATGAGAGAATTTCTGCCAACAAGTTCTAGTCAGGTTACTATCACTCAATCATCTAGCTAATAGGAATAATTTCATGGTAATTGGCTTATTCTAGACAGGAGAAGATTGCAAATGGCCATAGAATCATTAATGATTTGAGCTGGCTTTCATGGAAAAAAATGACTATGTATTAGTTTACCAGATGCTGGGTCAGGCCCTGGGCCATTAACAGGAAGGTGTTCTCAGAGTATTTTCAGAACAAATACCAACTGGTTTATTTTCAGTTTGTAGACATAATGACATGCATGCCAAATCAAATCCCCTACCACGCTGTCAGATACATCACAAATTAAAAGCTCCAAGGTGTCACTGTCAGCTCTTGTTCCTCAGAGCAGCCCATTGTCCTGGAGACCCAAAGGATTAAAAGAACATTTCAGGAAACTGCAAAATATACTGTTGTGAAAAAATATAAAATCCCCCTTAAACTACTTACAGTACTCAAGAATTCCAAGTGTCCTTCATCCTCAATTTTGCCTCAGCCTCTATAAAAATACACAATCCTTGCCCTGTCAGGAATGATTTCAGGCTAAGTCTCACAGGAACTGAGTGTCATTTTGTTAGTAAACTTAATACACTACCTTCAACAGAGAACAGAGGAACATGCACTGAATAAACAGGTTAGAAACAAAAACAACAAGCCTCCTTCTAAGAAATTTAAAAACCGCTACATTAGAAGCCAGGACAACTCATATTTCTCAGCAGATACATTCATAAGAGAAGAAGCTTCCATATTTTTGAATATCCTGAACTCAAGGCCTGTGTAAGTTTCTTTTCTGTCTTGCCTGTGAACATGACCGACGCCCAGCAATACTGAACAATTGTATTCGGAGACAAGAGACGTTTGCAAAACAGAACTAAAATTAAGAAACCAGAAGCATCCTGTTTTCAACTGTTGACTGTAACCCAGACGGCATTTGTCCTGCTCAGATGAGCCACTTGGAAAGTACAAAACAAAGCAGAGCTTCAAGCTAGTACATCTGGGCAAAGTATTCTACAGTTTCAAGAATCAAAACCATGATGGGTGGATTGCTCTTTCTTAATAATTAAAAAAAAAAAAAAATCTCCCTGTTCAAGCGACAAGAGCCTGAATTGGAGCACCACGTGGTGCTGCCAGAAATTGTGTGTGCAGCACGACTCCTTGCAATCATGGCCTATATGTCCAGCAATTGTTAATTAACGTATTTGTAGCCAGCCACCACCAAACACAGGATGGCATTCTTCCATCATGATTAGGGGTTTTGTGAGCACTTGGGGTGCGGGGCACTTTTTCACTGGAGACTTCCGCCCCATTCACATGCCTTCAGCTCTTTCTGGGGGAAGTTAAAAGCTGCAGTGATAATCCCTTAAGTATGACTTGGAAGGGTATAAAAGGTGCAGTGTATAAGCAACTGGAAGAGGAAGCCTTTTATGTAAAAGTCGCTGAATGGGGGCCCAGGGCGGTGCGAGTGGTAACAGAGAGGGGCAGTTTCCTTTCCAGGTGGGGCAAGCGGGGTGCCACAGCGCGTTCAGTTCCTTTAATGATCTGGATTGCTGCGCACGCGGCCCCTGCCCTGGGATTCACCTTGCTCCTCCCTGCCCACTGGCTCCTCCTTGCCTTTTTGCTTGCAGAGGCAGAGGGACCAGCAACGTGGTTTTTGGTAGGGACCCAGTTTCTCACTGAATGCCAACCCAGCCAGCTGGCATGGAACAGGCCAAGCCTTTTTCAGAAGGGGGTGGCAAAACCCAAATTAGCATGCAGCGTTTTAAAAACTTGCTTTTATTTAAAGACTAATTCATGACACACAGTGGCTCCTGCTCTAGGGTCTGGCGTCCCAGGGGCTGGCGCCCAACCAAGCGCATGCGAGTATTGCCACCCTCAGATGATACGCAGCTAACAAGCTCCATTTTGAGGCAGTAGATTCCCTAAGAATGGAACCCCGGAAGGCAGCAGAGGCAAAAAAATTTTAAAAAGCTCCTTTCATTGCTCTGTCCTAGGCTAACCGTGGTGGCAGAGAGCTTGAAAAACACTTTTGTTTCCTCGGCCCAGCGGCTTATCTCTGTGGAGGGCTGCAAACATGGAAGACCTGCAGGAAGGCACTCAAGGGCGCTGCGGTTCCCGTCGTGATTGTCGAGTACAAGAACCTTTCTCCGTGCTCAAGGAAATTCACAAAATGCCCACTTGCAAAATCCACAAACTTCCCTGTTTGCGAGTCTGTTAACTTCAGTCCTTCTCTGCCATGCTTGGCCAAATGTTCAGGCCCCTTTATTAATTTTATTTTTAAATGTGTTTAGTACAGGATCTACAGGGCCTCACTACACAGATGGGACTCGTGGTGATCCTCTTGTTTTTAGCCTCCCAAGCACGGGGATTATAGGAGCATGCCACAATGCCCAGTCTCAATCATCATTTTAGCAATCCCCGGGGGGGAGGATCCGGCATGACATGTGGTGCCTGAGGACTGAACCCCAGCCCCTGAGCTCTGCCTAAGCAGACGCTTTAGGCCTCTGAGCTATCTGGACTGACGAAATCTTATTTTTATTTTTGGTGGTACCAGGGATCAAACTCAGGACCTTGTGCTTGCCAGGAAAATACTTGTTCCACTGAGCTATCTCCCCATCCCCTATCAGGCCCCTTTAACGAAGCATAGAAACCAGGGTTTAAATCTCAGCTCTATCATTTATCCATTCTTGGCAAGAACTTTAATCTATTTTGTCTCAGTTTCCACATATATAAAGTGGAGATAATACTAACGCCTATCTTGAGGGCTGTTAAGACTGGTTGAGTACATGTAGTGCTGTGCACTGGAAGACACCTGGCATGTCATCATTCTCTAGAAGAAGCACTTTCAACATGAGTCTAATCTTATGAAGCAAAATTTTGTACCACCTACTCTACATTTGTGTCAAAATTCTTATCTCCCTGGAAACATCCCAGAGATTCCCGCTCTAAGCCTCTGCTCACTATTCCTTCCATTCCTTCCATCTTATCTACTGTCTTTTCTTCACACTCAACCCTGTAGAATCAATCCCAGCTGTATTAACAAAACTTCCAGGGCTGTTCAGATAGCTCAGACAATTCAAGAGCCTGCTTATGTCCACGCAGTGGCCAGGGTTCGATTCCAAGCATGCCACGTTGGCTCACCCCCACACCCCATCTGCCGGGCATGCTGAGAAGGGGATTGAGACTGGGTGTGGTTTGCGTGGGCCGGTATTCCCAGGCTGAACACAGAAGGATCACTATGAGTCCAATCTGAGTAGTGAGACCCTATAGAGCCTGTGTTAAATACATTACAAATAAAAATGTCCAACATAAACAACCTTCAAGTTATTTTGTTTGTTTTGGTTCAGTTTCAGAGATGTTGGTCTATGATAAGTTGAGTTCAAGGCAAAAATATTACAGCAGAAAGACAGCACAGAAAAGCTTTTCAACTTACAGCACCTAGAAGGCAGAGAACAAAGGGAAGTGCCTTGGAGGGAAGGGCCAGGGAGTAGGTATAGTCCCCCCCGAGGGCAAGGCCCCAGAACCCACCTGGACACACCCAGAACTGCTCTTGACTAATTTTCTAGCCATCTCTGTAGCCAATCAAGTTGCTTGTGAAGGTTAACCATCACTTCATCTGTCCTCCAAAGCCATCATTCAGTGTCAGTTCCCCCATGGAGTCTCCCTTGCCATCTCTGTTGCAACGAGTCACTGTACTCCTGACATACCCTGGCATTTCCCACGTGGAGGTGTTTCACATGCCTTTTTCATTTCCTTTTCCAAAAGGGTAGACCTTTGAAGCACAACCTGTGAATGCCTGGCACATAGGAGGGAGTCAATGAATAAGTATGTAGTTGAATGAAAAAAAAAAAAAGAACTATTGTATAGCTCTGGTGGGCTTAGTAACGGCCTGGGCTGATGGATCATTTCTTTAGGGCTTTCATGGTGTTTTGGCCCAAGTTAAGAGCTGTATTTCCCATGGACTTAGACTCAAAAATACAACCCAGCAGGAATTTTATCAGGATTATCATAGGTTGGGCTGCTGTAACAAAACATCACAGGCGGTGAGACTTAGAGAAGCTAATTTCCCGCAGACTCAAGGCTAGGTGCTTCATCGCATGGGTCAGCAGGACTATCTTCTGGGGCCTCACGCTTTGGCTTCCAATTGCTGCCTGTTTTGTTGCTGTGTCCTCACCTGACCCTTTCTCTGCCAGATTATAGCGTCTCCCTTTCCTCTTATGAAAGTATCAGTCATATAGGATTGGAGACCCATTCTTATCACCTCATTTAACCTAATTGCCTTTTTAAAAGGCTTATCTCTAAATACAGACATGCCAGGGGCTGAGTTTAACCTTCGATACTGGGTCTGTAGTAATAGTATATACAAGAGGCAATGGGTAATACTCAAACTGTGTTAGGTCCTTAGCAGGAGGGGGGCAGGAAATGGGCATAACCCTTGCTCCTAGAAGTGAGAACCTGTATGTAGATCTTTACGATATCACCGAAACACAGACCTGGAGCTAACACTGAAGGATGCAGCTATTTTATCTGGATGAGAAGCCAAGCTGTCCGGAGAGCGCAAGGCACTTACCGAAGCCACAGCAATGCAGGCTCCCGTTAAATAACAATCTCTCCCCAGACAGATAGACATACCCTACACTTCCCAGGATGAAGCCATTCAGTCCTAGTCCACAGTCCACCTTTCTCAGAACAGCCATAGAGCTTCCTGTAGCCCTAAAAACCAGAGGCAAGTCCTCACAGCGTCATCCCCTTCTCAGCTCCTTTGTAACGCTAATGACTATTATCAGCAGACGTCACTTGGACTAGAGAGTTTGACTTTCTCATGTTATTTTAAATCACTAAGTCCCTGGAAGGCAGATGCCTCACATCAATCCTGAAATCTAATGACTCCCACAGGGTTCGTGCACCTCCCTCCTGTAACACACTAAGCACTTTTACCTGATGGACTATTTCATGCATGTATGTCTCTCTTGCCAGCATTTTTTTAACCACTTAACTTTAGCATTGTCTCAAGTCCATTTTTTAAAAAATCCAACCAGTATCTAACACAATGCTATGCACACAATAAAATCTTACGGGCTTTTCTGGGAATGTAATGGAAATATTAAACAGCAGAAGTGACACAATCACAAACGGATCTCCTGCCATGATGGATGAGAGCAAGTCCTTAAAGAATTTAGATCATTTATTAGATTAATCAAATGACAATGGAATACCCTTCTCTGGCAAAACTAAACCCAAAAAGGGAATACGAATGAACAACCATTTTGTATCTATATATTCAAAATAGTTAGGATAAATATACAGCTACATTCTCTTAATTCAATGAATAGAAAGATTTGTTCTGATAGTGTTTGTGGACAGAATATCATGTCTGCAACTTGTACAACGAATAACCACTAAGACAACAATACACAATGTATTAATTATGGAAACTGTCCTACTAATTGGTTTTGAAACTGTCTCATTGCTCTTTGTTTCTCAATAAATTTACTTTTTAAAAACAGCATTAAGATCAAACATCACCCTCCTTTCTTCACCCGAAGTTCCAGAACCGTTCCACACCTTCACCATGGTTCACCAATTTGTCTGAAATAATAAAGATGAAAATGAGTGCTCTGAGCTCTACTTCAGTGCTCCTCTCAGTCTCCATTCTCAATTACTAATCTGTTGGAGTATTGCCAAGAAGTTTTCAGGCCTCTCTCCAAAAGTACTAAGTAGTCATTTTCAAGTGAACAAATAACCATTTTATTCCTCTAGAAGTTAGAGGATTGATAGATAAACTGATTCCTAACAATCAGTTGTAGGTTTTATTCCTGTTGAAGTAAGCAGGTCTTCATGAGCTTTGACTATAACTTCTTTCTCATCTCTTATTTATTCATTTATCTTTACTTTATTTTTTTTTTGGCAGAACCAGGGATTGAACTCAGGCCCTTGCACTTGCCAAGGAAGTGCTTAGTCTATGAGCCATCTCCCCAGCCCCTTCACTTTTGGTTCTAAAGACAAGAAAAATAAACAATAAAACCAATGGTATAAAATGTCAAAGCAAGATTGTAGGAGTGTGACAATATTCAGCGCATTGTGTATTGTCATCTTCAAAGCATTTCCTTGCTTACTAATGAATTAAAAGAATCTCAAGTGTGAAAGAGATGAACAAAAGCATTTCCTGGCTTATCTCCTCCAAAATGTATAATGTTGCTCAGTCTCATGGTGCTCCAGACTGTTCACTGCTGGGAAGAACGAAGTGACGGGTTGTCAGCCACTTGTCTCCTCAGTATGGATTTGGTGAGAGCGTGCCTGCATGTCCACTAACTCCATGTTGACCTGCTGTCTAGAAAAGACGGCCAGAGGGCAAGTACTAGCCTAGAAAGAATAAGAGATTTTTATGAAAGAAACAAACAAAAGAGCCTAAGGTAAAGAAAGGGGAAATGTACCTTAATTAAGGCATCGGTAGAGACTTCAGTCATAGGAATCCACAGATCAGAAGAACCTGGAAACTGTGGACTTCTATGCAATCAGATCCAAAGAGTGACTATGCCACGAGGAATTCAGAAATGATGCATTCAGCTCTGTCATCAGCTGTAATTTCAAATGTGTTTTTTGAAGGTTGCTTGTGCTTATATTTTGGTAACCTCTTCAGTAAGAATGGATCTCAGGAGATATATCCTTTAAGTTTATATAGTGTAGAATGTGCACTTTAATAACTTAGTAAGGTATTAGTGACATTGCTTTTGGAAGTAATATTATGTCAGATTACATTGAATAATTTGCTTATGTGAAATCTTTCAAAATTGTTATGTACTTCTTCATTGGAAATTATGTATGCATCTATCATTTTGGTTAATTTAATTTGAAAATTAGCTAAACTTTCATTAATCATCTGAATTTTCAGAAAGTATTAAGAAATAAGAAAAGCCAGTTTATAAAATGTCTCTAAAAGTACACCTCTATTTATCCTTAAACAGGATATCTGAGTTATCCCTTTGGCCGGTGATGGGTGCATAAGAAGTATGTGTGATGTGCATATACAAATAGAGCAGGTCTTTAAACTTAATATCCACTCACTAATTCATAAAGATAAGGAAATAATCATTTGGGGTCTCTGAGAAGAAATTGAAATGGACCTAGATTGCTAAACTATCAACTTAGGTCCGCTGTCCTGGACGTGATTTGGCCGTCTCTTGTTTTAAGACAATTCTAACAATTCTGTGAATTTATTTTGTTTATGTTTATGCATAGTGTTAATGTGTATGTATATATAATAAAGTACTTTAGGTAAATTTCAATATGAAACTATAATATCCCAATATTACGCAGTATAAGGTAATCTGATATATCTATATAGTATCTTCTTTAGCAGACTATTTTATGCTGTACAAGAATGGAAAATTAAAATTTTAAATCTTGTACTTCTAATTTGTATTCATATTTTATTTTCTATATTATTTAATTTTTTCTCTTTATTACAGCTGTTCAGTTGTTTTTGTTTTTGAAAACTTTTACTAAATCTGCTTTTGTTTCCCAAAAAATAATAATTACTAAATTTAGTAACTTAAGGAAAGCATATACTTCATTTTATCAGTGTTTCATTCAATTTCAAATAGCTCTGATTCCGCAGTTTCTCCATCCAACAAAGTAAACATGATTTGTCTTCTTTACTTAGGTCTCGATATGTTTGTGGTTCCTTTAATAATACATTGATTCTAATCCCTAGTAGGTAAAGGTTAGCGAATCTATAAAATATGTGTGTAGTTCTGGGTCTTACCATAGCACTGGGTAGTGAGAAGCTTCCCCCAAATCAAACTGATGCCATAATAGTCATGCACAAATCCAGTTAAGCCAAGTAAATGAGCTAATCATTACTGCAAAACTAAAAATAAAAAGCCCACCCAGCATTCACTGTGATTGTTACTGTCTCTTCTCAAATTCCATTGACTGTACCAAATAAATAAATGAAATAAAATAAAGTTCCATTGAACTTATTTTATAAAGAGTACCTCATTTTTTACATAATGAAAATGACTTTATCTTATTAGTGTTCTTTACTTTTTAATTAGGTTTATTGGTACATTATATTTTGCTTTTTTAATTTTATTTTTTTGTATTGTAAGGAAGGGTCTACAGGGTGTTCAGGGTCTCACTATTAGATCGGACTTGTAGTGATCCACCTACTTACAGCCTCCCAAGAGCAGGGAGGGCAGGCAAGTGCCACCATGCCCAGTCTCAATTGCCATCTCAGCGTGCCCTGGGAATGAGGCCAGCACGGCAGGCCCGGGCATCGACCCCTGGGCCCTATGCCTACTTGCACGTGCTTTCATCCACTGACACATTTGGTCAGCCCTACTTTTAAATGTTTTAAGATACATTTTAATGCATACAATGATCCCACTCACCATAGTACACAGAGGATGTGCAGGTGCATCGCTTGTGCATTGCAACTCCTTTCTTTAGCCAATCCCCACAGCCTCATATGTAAGAATTGCCCAGCATGATTGTCCAACCTTTGGGTTGCCAAGGCTTTGCTAAGTCAAGAGACATTGTCTTGGGTAGCATATAAATATATATTACAATTAACGCACACATATGGCAAAACTTCCTTTTATTTTTCATATTTTAATGTCTTAAAATATGTTTAATAATAAAATAATGAAGCTTACATATATGCTTACTATGAACAAATACCTGGCTTCACAGGTACGTGCATGCTATAGTAAGGTTTGTGTTTTGTACGCCAAGTCATGAGCCCTGGACACCTGCTCAGGTAGGTTGCCACTCAAATCACTGTGCATGCAGGGTAGAAGAGTGAAAGTTAGTACTGCACTGGTCACCCCTGCAGAGCTCCCAGTGTCACTGACAAATTCTGCATGAATACCAACTCAATCATGCCGTGAAAAACAATATCACTTAAAATCATAGAATTTGGGGGAGCTGCAGTATTGCCTGTGCAAGGCCACAAGTAGCTCCGGGGCCATGGGGACAAACATGTCTGAACCCACTTTTTTTGAGACAGGATTTCTATGTAGTTATTTCCAGCTGGCCTTGAACTCCCTACATAGCCCAGGCTGAACTTGAATCTGTGGCAATCTTCCTGCCTCAGCCTGCCTATTGCTAAGATTAGTAGGTGTACCTACATGCCTGGTTCAAACCTCTGGCCAAGACCTGAGATTCCTGAGCCAGACATAGGGGTGTCTGTCTGAAATCCCAGCACTGTGACAGGATGTAGATGGAGGGTCCCAAGCTGAAGCCCAGCCTGGTAATTTAGTGACTTATGGAGGTGCTGTCTCAAAATTAGAGAGAGAAAGAGAGAGAGAGAGAGAGAGAGAGAGAGAGACAGAGAGAGACAGAGACAGACAGACAGAGCCAGAGAGAGACAAGGAGAGATAGAAAGAGGGAGAGAGAGATAGAGAGACAGAGACAGAGACAGAGACAGAGAGCTGAAATGGAGCTCAGTGTGAAGGCCTTAGGTTCAATCTCTAGTACCATACAACAAAAGAGAGTGAGAGTGACATGAAGTGTTTTGGAGGGGAGAAGGAGGAGGAGGAAGAAGAGGAGGAAGAAGAGAGAAGAAGAAGAGGAAGGAGGAGGAGAAGAAGAGGAAGAAGAAGAAGAAGAGGAAGAAGAAGAAGAAGGAAGAAGAAGAAGAAGAAGAAGAAGAAGAAGAAGAAGAAGAAGAAGAAGAAGAAGAAGAAGAAGAAGAAGAAGAAGAAGAAGAAGAAGAAAGAGGAAGTAAAGAAGTGTCCTGACCCCAAAATTGTAACCTGCGGAAACTTTAAAGGTGCAGTGGTAGTAGGTGGAAGATGACAGTGCTGACAGCGGGGAGATGAGTCTTAGCTTCAGAATGAATGACTGGAGTCAGTTCAAGGCCATCTCTTCCATCCAGGCTGGCTCACATTGCAGTCACTTGGAGAGCATTTAAAGGTGGTCTTTCTTCCAGAGTTTGATCTTCTTGGTTTGGGGTGGAGCCTAGGCATTGATTACTTCAAGCTACCATACAAACAAAGTGAAAAACTCCAGTAGCCTAAGGGTAGCAGCTGTCAGAAAAGATTAACCCACCCACTGTGCTGATGAGAAAGCCTAAATCTCCTACAAAATGCAAACACTGGAACAGAGACTTAGCAAGACTAAAGCCCTTCCAGATCTCTCCATTCTCAGTTAGCTTTAGCCCCTAACACTCAAGTTGAGCCAAATATAGTGCAAAATTTTGAGCTCTTCCCTCTGGGTTTTTGTCTGCTGGCAGAATGATTTAGTAGCTCTATTATAAAAGCAACTCCATTATAATTACAGTGTTTGAGTTATAAACAAAACAAGAAGAATGTAGAAGGAGCAGTCCTTTAATCAAAACTGTGAAGCAGCAATTCCTAGCTGCAGTTAAAAGTAAATTCTGAAATAATAAGAGTATCTCTCAAGCTTTGATTTTTGCCTCTGTCCCATAAGAGCTATGCTATACATTTGCTCAATTAAGTAATTGGACAACCTGAAGGAACTTCCAATGTATGACTTAATGAGCATATACTGTGGGCATGGTAATTGGCAGGCTGACAGTTGGCTCATTTCAAAATAACAAGAGCATTACACAATAATAGAAAGGTTTTCTAGGTCTCCTTTCATTTAAAATAGCTTTACTGCTGAGAAACATTCTAATTGTATGGCCAAAGCAGTCACTCAAGGTACCTTGGTGAACTAAACTCTGTATGACTCTCTAATTCTCAAGTCTTGATGAAAAACTCCTTAAAAACAAAAGTATAAGGGGCCAGGGAGATGGCTCAGTGGAATAAGTGCTTCCCTGGCAAGCGCAAGGGCTTGAGTTTGATCCCCGGTTCTGTCAAAAAAAAAAAAAAAAAAAAAAGCATAGACACAAAATACAGATATTTTTTGGTGATCGGATGTCATCAAGATTTCTTGGAGATTTCTGAGCCATGACTCTATCAGTAATTTCACAGTGAATGAATTTAAAGCTATCAGATATTGCCTTTCATATGGCCACTTTCTAAACCAGAATCAGCCTTAAAAATAGTGCCCAAAAAGGCTACATTGTTCAGTACCAGAGAAATGCTTTAGTCTAGTTGAAAAAACATAGGCTTTGTGACAGAAAGACAGGAATTCAATCCTGACTACAACATTTCAATTTCCGATAAAATTACAACACTTATCAAGGCTCAGTTCCTAATCTATAAGATATAAAAATTAACATCAACATAAGATATGAAGATAATAAAAGTCTTTCTCATTGTCACCGATAATATTGCTAATATAAATAAGTCCTGTTTTGTGGGCCCACAGAAGATAGAGTATGGAGTTCTAACATGCTAACTGTCCCGAGATTTCTACCACGGCTCTGGGCTGGAGTTATAGAAGAAGGAAAAGTATAATCTGACATTGTACAAATACAGCTCCATCTAAGTGTACCGAGTATCTCAGTGGTATATTACTCTCATTTTTATAGTTTTCCACTAGTAAAAAGGAATTTTAGAGATAAGAGAAATTTCTGTCGTTTTAATTGTTCTGCTAACAAACTATGTGATACCCGGGGTTGCCTTCACTGCTTGGCCGGCCACAAGGCCCCGGGGAGTGTCGTGTCCAGGGTACACTTGCACCCTTTTAATTTGCAGCAGTGGTCCGCACGGCTGCTATACTTAAGGCTGGCTATAGCCTACCACAAATGAAATCGAGCTTTCTTTCCAAGCCGATGAGGGAGTCAGGATGAAGATCTGCACTACTTGATTTCACGCTGGTGCCCCACGCATAGAAACGATGTAGAAAATCTCTTCAGCAAGAACCATAAACTGTAGTCTATTGACAGAGTCCTAGGTCATGGAGAAGGGAAAATGCATCAATCTTCTATTTACAGAGAGAAAATCTGGAAAATTCAATGTCATTTCTAAAATGGGGATAGTAGCATGTTCTTAAGACTGCTGTGAACACAGAATGTTTACCAAGTCACCAGTATAGTGTTGGATATTTAATCTCTTTTGAAAAGTTTACAAAGTTTGTGACTTTTAAGAAACAAAAGGCAGCTCTATTCATGAGAAGTAAAACTCCAATACACAAAGCCCAGAACATCATTTGGAAATCACCTCTCCTTTGGAACTCCATCCAGTGGTGACATAGTCTACTCCAGGCTGGGCGGAGGCCCACAGTGCTGCCCTTCGGTTGTGTTACCGGGTGCACAGAAATCTAGTCAGGGTGTCGACAGTCTCTAAGTTCTCACCGTAAGTTTTTGGGAAACAAAGAAGGCCATCAGATTATATGTGTATATAATTTTCTGGTTTAACAGTTACAGCGTAGTCCCCCACAAAAACTGGGTCAAGACTATGGGTTTATCTCTTCCTGCAGTAAACAGATTCCTCCTATTTCACATCCATTGACCATACCCAGAATGTAGCCTCATGAATCATTCAAATGTCCATGTGTCCCCACGGGAGTCTATAAGAGTACGAAGCACCTCCAACGCATACCATAGGAAATGTTAGCCAGTGATATTTGCAGAGAAAAATGGTATAGTGCAGTGAGGTAAGCTTTAGGAATGAAAAAAAAGACTGTTAAACAAAATAGCCTTTTAAATATGGACTTTGTAGGACTGAAATGTGAAGGTTTTGAGCTTGAACCTGGATTGTAGGAGGTACTCAAAGACATGCACTGCATTAAAGGAGGGTAACATGTATCATAAAGTATTACAATGAAATATGTATAAAGAGTTAGTTACACTGAGATTTTTATACTCTCCAACTATTTTTTTTTCTACCTGTGTTACCCTTCAGCCCATAATTTGGCCAAATAATTATTAGCATCAACTGATGAGCCACTTGAGTCTTACGATTCATGACTGGGATAGTCCTCAGAAAATTATAGATTCGGAAATGCTCTCACATAGAATTTTATCAAGTGAACATACGCATCTATAATTATGTCTTCTTAAGACTGTATAATGACCCTTTTATTATTATGGGGCATTGTTCTTTGTCTTTGGTAATAATTTTTGTCTTGAAGCTTAAGTTGTCTGATATGAACATAGCCATTCTAGACTTCTTAAGCAGTTTCCATACTTCACATTTTTCCACCAATTTATTTTAAACACATTGGTATTTAAAAACATATCTTTGTATTTAAAAGCTTCTTTTCAAAACCCCAAATTTGTTTATGGCAAACAATCATTTAATTCTAAATGACTTTTAATTATAAATATGTTCAATGCCACAAAATAAAAATTGATTGTTTTTTAATCATTCTTCTGAGATTAAAATACAAGTATAAAACAGATAAAATTCACATTGGGTTTTGAGTTCTACACATAGTGTTTGAAATGTCTTTCAGCTGGGGTTATTTTTTTTAAGTCATTGGTATATCTTATTTTAATATATAATTATTTTCTTTTAAACAATTTTATTATACATTTTCTCTTTGTTCCTCTGATACTCATTCCTCTGCTTTTTCCTTCCTTTAATATTTTTGGATCACTTCTTAAAATGAAAATTACATTTTAACTTTATTTTTAGTGGGTTTTTGGGTGACTAATATATATATATTTAGGATACATATATATATATATATATATATATATATATATATATATATATAATCTTTCACAATTTTCTTAGAGTCAATTACATATATCTCAAAATTTTGAATCTTGGACTGGAGAGATTGCTCAGTATTCCAAATGCTTGCCTGGCAAGCACAAGGTCCTGGGTTCAATCTCTGGTACCACATGCCTTGCTGGCATAAGAACCCTGGGCACTGTGCCGGCCACCAAATCTGGGCATGGTGGCACACATGTGTAATTCCAGCTCTGGGGAGGCTGAGACAGGACCTTTTAGAGTCCATTTACTATTCCCCTTTCTTCAGTCAATAACATATATATATTATGTCTACATGTATTAAATTATAAAAACTATATGGCTTATATTTAGATGTTCCCCCAAACCTTCATGTGCTGATTGGTGGGGCTTTCAGGAGACAGCTGGATCTGTTTGTGAATGTGGATTAACAGTTATATGAAGCTGGATTGAGGAGTCAACTGATTAGCTAGCATTGCTCTGGATACGGGTAATAGGAAAGCCCACCTTGGTGGTGGGTAGCACCAAAAGTTATGCTTATAGCCTGAATGTAGCAAAGGAAAGGATGGATGACAGGCTGGTGCTGCTTACTGCTCGCTGCCTCCTGCCTGCTCTACCATGGTCTATTTCTGCTTCATCATGACCCTGTGCTACAGCTCACTACCTTGGGATCAGTCAACTATGAGATGAATCCTTTGTAAGCTCTGAAATAAAATAAACCTTTCTTTCTTTAACTTGTGGGTGTCAGGTATTTTGTCTCAGCAAAGAGAAAAATAATCAAGATGGGGACAATGTTATATTTTCACCTTAATATGTGCTATGCATTATAGTGAATTTAAAATTTTAAAAATGGCCTTTCATGTGTACAATTTCTAACATTTTTCATTCCTTCTTTAATATTATAGATTCTACCTGCTGATAGTTCACTTCATCCTGAACAACTTCCTGTAGCATTTCTTGTGGTATAGATCTGTTGGCAATGAAACTTTCAGTTTTCTCTAATTTGAAAATGCTTTTGTCTTCCTTTTCAAAGGAGATTTTTCAACTTTGTAGAATTTTAAGGTCTCTGGTTTTTGCCACCCATCCCACCCCATACTTTAAAAATGTTGTTCTGCTTTTTAGGTCCTCTGTAACTTTTGATGAGAAAAGCATTGCTCCCCCAAAAGTATTGGGTCATGTTTCTCTCAGGAATGTTTTTTTTTTTTTTTTTTTTTTTTTTTTTTTTTTTTTTTTTTTTTTTTTTTTTTTTTTTTTTTTTTTTTTTTTTTTTTTTTTTTTTTTTTTTTTTTTTTTTTTTTTTTTTTTTTTTTTTTTTTTTTTTTTTTTTTTTTTTTTTTTTTTTTTTTTTTTTTTTTTTTTTTTT